>PISX010004202.1:0-118082 GCA_004024625.1 Mellivora capensis | reverse complement strand
GTGTGGTTTTAATTTGTATCTCCCTGATGGCTAGTGATGATGAAGATAATCTTTTTAAAAATAGCATGGGGAAAACAGCACAAATATTTAGCAAGACACTTACAGAGCTGTTTAGAATTGTTAGAGCTGGATATTCATGAATTAGATAACTTAATAATCTAATATGTAAGTTATGTTGCTACTGCTTATAAGAGTAATCAAAGCTTGGGATAAACATTAGTCCTTGATAGACTTCAAAACCACCAGATTTTCAGAAATTTATTTTTTGGTAATTATCTCAAAAGATGAGTAATGCTCTATAATGTGACATACACTAGACTGTAAAATAAGATGCATAAGTAACCCAAATGAGGCAGTTGATACCCAGATGATAATTTTCTATGTTGGAGCTTTTCATATTCAGGCAATACAGTGTTAAGTGTTAATATAGCGTTAAATGGTTAAGAAAGTGGGCTCTGGAATCAGACTTCCATTTAATTTTGTTCTTCACCCCTTACTGTGTGACCTTCAGTAAAGTACTTGACCCACCTAAGCCTCAACTTCCTCATTGTGAAATACAGAATACCTGTGCCTGTTTCTTAGATGGTATCGAAACAATTGATGTAATCTTGTGGAACCTGCTAAGCACACTGTCTACTAAGTGCTTTGTGGCCTTCTTAATGGCTGCTTAGCTTTTGGAGAAAGATTTGCAGCTCCCTGTTGATAGCAGCCTTTATGCACGGAGCGGTGGGGGGCTGCAGCATATCTCTGCCCATTCTATTGACTGTGACAGTCAGAAACCCGGTGAGCAGTGAGTAGGGGATTGTCATAAGCGTGCAGGGATAGCGAGTCCTTAAATGCACTGATCAAAACTTCTCAAGTTCGCACCTTGAAATAAGATGCTTTTTATTGGCTTTTTGTTAAGTGTAGCATTCACTTCTTGGCTTTGGTGGGTATTTTAAATTATCTACATTTGCCCGTCTTTTTTTAATTACTCTGAATCTCTGACTAATCTCAGTGGAGATATGTATTAGCAAATTAAATCTGATGGAAATGATTTATCTTTTTGGAATTTAAGCTATAGAGAATTCCTCATAGATTGTTAACTTTCTGGGAGAGAAACTATAATATGAACCATTAGAAATTGAATGTATTTTTGTCTATATAAAGAAAGATAATCGTTTTTTAAACTTATCTACTTTGGAAATTTGGATTAAAAATTACGCATTAACTAATTTACATACTATAGTAGGGATAAATGATTGTTTTAGTTTTTACAGAAAATCTGAGATAAACTTGTAGTCCTTCAGAGTTGATTTAAATATGTCATCTCATTGTACTGGGGTGAAATTCCATTTCGGTAGTAGATGAGAACATCTCTCATTCATCATCAGAACTGGCAACAATGTACATAAAACAAAATATAGGTGATAAAGAGACACTTTTTCGAGTTAATTAAAATAGATGTGAAAGCTGTTTACAGTTAATATATACAATACAAATGGGTTAATATGTGTGGGAAATTAGAACAATGTCTGGCATGTAATAGGTGCTTTATATATCCTGGTGATACTGTTATTATACTAAAGGAAAATGCAGTTAAATAGTAGAATAAGAAAAAGAAGGTTTTCTAAAATTTAGTGGCTAAGTTTTGACTTGGTCTTTGATAACACTTAGCAAAAGTTGCTATTAGAATAAAAAAATGGTAGGGTCCTAATTACTGAGTGTAAGTGCTGGTATACTTACGGAGTTTGATATTTTTTATATGACTGAGGAAATGAGCATGTAACCTTTATCTTTCAGAGAATTAACAATCCATGGGGACCCCAAAGGACAGCAAGTATATTCAGCTCTTCACTGTGATAGGTGATTATTTGTTAAGTGTGGGGTTCCTGGCTGGCTCAGTCAGTAGAGCATATGACTCTTGATCTCAGGGTCGTGAGTTGGGCATGAAGCCTACTTAATTAAAAGGGAAAAAACACAACACATTATTTGTTCAGTGTAACCATAGTTGACAAACTTACTGAATCCATATACCAGGAATGTGTAACATGTTTGAGAATTTTGGCAGCTAGACCTGTAGGGATTTGACTTTCTGTCTAGTACGTGGTCAATATAAAATAGTTGTTTTCCTAACACAACTTTATAATTGCTATTTATTTATTATTTTTTAAAATAATTTTATTTATTTGAGAGAGAGAGTAATAGCAGGAGGGAAGGTCACAGGGAGAGGGAGAAGCAGACTCCCCACTGAGCAGGGAGACACGGGGCTCCATCCCAGGACCCTGGGATCATGACCTGAGCCAAAGACAGATGCCTAACTGACTGAGCCACCTAGGAGCCCCGTGATTGCTATTTAATATGCAAGAGGAAACAAACCCGGTAGTGATTCTTAACATTTCATTCTTAACATATCTAGTGCTTTAGAGTGCACAAAGTGCCATCACTCACATTGCCTCGTTTTCAAGAGACAGGCTGTACAATTTCCGTTTCAGCTGTGATTCAGAGAAGTTGCTCACCCCACGTCCCGCTAGTGGGAGAAGCCTGAGATGACTGCTCTTTTTACCTCATTACAACTTGTGAGCCACCATGCTTAAATGTTTCGATGCCTGGCAGCCACACCTACAAACAGTAACAACTTTAAATAGTCTCATGTCACTCAGTGACTTTTTCTGTGCTTACTTTCCACTTGAAACCACAGGGCAGATACTTAACTTCCTCTCTTAGTATCATCTGAGGATGGAGGACTGAAAGCCTGGGGAAGTGGAGAGCAATGCCCACTCCCTGCCCCCACCTCCCCCATTTTAAAAGAATGCATTGGCATCTAGGTAGAACATGGGAACATTAAGGAAGGAAGTGGCAGACTGTTAATATCTGTAAAGTCCAGGAAGCTGCCAATAAGGCAGATACTGCATTTTTTAATAGGACGGTTATTTAATGGGAACCTTTTTTTGGAGTCTTCTGCAGCCACCATTTTTGTGTGTTTTTTGAACTTCCCAGTCACACAGGCAAGTCAGGAGAGCTGTTCTTGGCTTCCTAGCAGTGAATTTGGCCACTACCTCATTTACTCTAAGAATGACACTAGAGATGTCACTCCTGTTGAGGACCAGTTGGATACACTGAGAAGCTTGCTCTCCCCTTAATCCGCTAGCTATGGTTGCACTCTCAGTTTTGCAGAAAATCAAACCAAAGTGCAGATAGTTTGGTAGGACTGTCGGAGATAAGTGGCAGAGTCTGGAAAAACTTAATTATTATTATATATTACTTTGCTCTTACAGAGGCCACAGCTCGGGAAAGCAGGATCTCTGAGTCAAGGAGTTCTAGAAATGTTCGTCATCTTCTGTAGCTTCTTAGACCCTTTTCATCACAGACAGCTCCTTCCAGAGCTCTATTTTTTTTCCTTCTTTTTTTGACACTGCTTTCTATCTTCTTCCTGTTGTTCGTTTTAATTTTATTTTTTTTAAAGTTTTTATTTAAATTCTAGTTAGTTAACATATAGTGTAGTATTGGTTTCAGGAGTAGAATTTAGTGAGTCATCACTTACAACACTCAGGGCTCATCACAAGTCGCTCTCTCACCCATCTCACCCATCCCCAACCCACCTCCATCAACCCTCAGTTTGTTCTCTGTAAGGGCCTACTTAGCCAGAGGGAGCCATTTTGTTGTTTATGCAGTAAACTTAGATTGACCCTATGCAGTAAACTTAGATTGACCCTGCCCCTCCCAGAGGAACTTACTTGCAAAGCCCAGATACAAGGGCAGGTCAGGCCAGGTGGAGACATCCAATCAGTGGGGTGTGCGTACTGTCTCCCTAGCTACCAAGGAGAGTGGGCCCCGCCTTATGCCAGTTCTGACCAAGGTGATAGGCTAGTTCAAATATCTACTAGGGTGAATTGTAATTCAATTGGCCGCCCGTGTGTGACCTAGCATGGCTGTGCAGTTTTCTCTGTGTATTGTAATCTCATTGGCTACCTGTGTGTGGCCAGGCTCAACCACATGGCCTTTACTCTATAAAAGTTAGTCTGTGAGGCTGAGAGGGGTCGCCTTTTTGTAAGAGACGGCCGTGACCGGTCAGTTTGATTCTCGATGCTTGGCACGAAATAGAGCTTTGCTTGACCTTTGCTTTGTATCAGTCTCGCTCCTTTGATTATGGACCCTAACATTCTCTATCATTAAGAGTCTCTCATGTTTTCCTCCCTTTCTTATTTTTGTTTCCTTTCCCCTATGTTACCTGTTTTCTTAAATTCCACATTGAGTGAAATCATGTGGTATTTGTCCTTCATATGGTATTTGTCTTTCTCCGACTGACTTAGTCTCACTTCTTATACTATATTGAAAAATATTTTTTCACATTTTCCCATTGACTTGATACAAAAAATGCATCAGTTGTCTTATAGAGTTTACTCCATTTTGCTTTTTTTTTGTTGTTGTTCTCTTCGTGATGTCACTTTGCTTGATCTGTTGTCCCTTGTATTTCCTAATAGGAGTTAGTTTAGAGGACTGATTAGATTGAAGTTCAGCTTTTCGGGCAAGAATATGACAAAGGTTGTTCTGTGTGTTTCCGACTGCATTGTATCAGTAGGCAACAACATCTGGCTGTTCCTGTCTGAATCTTTAAAAATTCAGTCTGAGTCCACAAATAGCTGGCTAACACTTTGGACTTCACTGTTCTTACCCACTTGCTCTCCACTTAAAGTGAGGCATGAGCCGTGTTAACCAGAGATTTCAAGTGATATAAACCTCCACTGCCAAAATGTGCTTCGAAAAATGGATTTGAGGCACCTTAAATGGAAGAGGAACATATATAATTAGAACATCAAAATATTGTAAGGAGGTTGGAAGGGGGGGAAGAGGATAGGAAGTCACAGTGGGTCATGAAGATTGAATGACAGATGGAAGCTGAGGGGTCTGCCTATGACAAGGAAGCTACTCGTGTTCTTCAGCAAATGAGCATGCCTCTGAGTTTCCCACTGACATGATCCCAGAGGCTTATCTCCTTCTTCAGACAGTGGTTGTAATTCCACAAACCTCTGTTGAAAGCCAAAATATTCAGAGAACCTGTGAGGTTTCATGGGACACTTACGAAGGTGAACTAGTCAGTTTCTATCCCTTACAATGTCCATAATTTACTGAGATGAAGCACACAAAGTTACTTTAATCTAGTCGGATGGTTCAAGTGCTGTCATGGACGTGGCTTCGTCAGGGCTATGGGAGCTCAGCAGAAGGAATTACTAATTTCTGACAGGATAAGGAATTCCTCAGAGGGTATGGCATTCGAATTGGATTTGAAGAAGGCAATCGGGTTTCACTGGGAAGAAAGGAGAAGAAAGAGAATTCCAGTCTGTAGAAATAGCTTGAACAAGATTCAGAAGTATTTTAAAGTGTACAATGTATTCAAGGAATGGCAGGATTTTGACGCTCAGGAAGCACATAATGCATGTCACGGTGGGCGTGTCTCATTTTATCATGCTTCATAGGTTGTGTGTTTTTTATTAATTGAAGGTTTGTGACGACCCCGTGTTAAGCAAGTCTCTTGGTGCCATTCTTCCAACAGCATTTGCTCACTTTGTGTGTCTGGGTAACATCTTGGCAATTCTCACAATATTTCAAACTTTTTCATTATTACTACATTTGTTATGGAGATCTGTGTTCAGTGATTTTTGATGTCACTGTTGTAATTGTTTTGGGGCACCATGAACCATGCCCATTTTAAGATGGTGGACTTAATTGATAAATATTGTATATATTCTGATTGCTTCACTGACCAGCTTGTTCCATCTCGCTCTCTCTCTTTGGGCCTTCCTGTACTCCAAGACACAACAATATTGAAATGAGGCCAATTAATAACCCTGACAAGGGTCTCTATATGTTCAAGTGAAAGGAAGAGTTTCATGTCTTTCACTTTATATTTTTAAAAGATTTTATTTATTTGACAGAGAGAGAGAGAGGCAGGCAAGTAGGCAGGCGGAGAGAAAGGGGGAAGCAGCCTCCCTGCTGAGCAGAGAGCCCAATGTGGGGCTTAATGCGGGGCTCAATGCAGGGCTCGATCCCCGGGCCCTGAGATCATGACCTGCACCAAAGGTAGAGTCTTAACCCACTGAGCCACCCAGATGCCCCTTTCACTTTATTTTTTAAAAAGGTTTCTTTTCTTTTTTAAATTTCTATTTATTATTTTTTAAAGATTTTCTTTATTTGTTTGAGAAAGAGAGCACAAGATGGGGTGGAAGAGCAGAGGGAGAGGGACATGCAGACTCTGCACTAGCGTAGTACCTGACATGGAGCTTGATCTCAGGACCCAGGACCTTAAAATCATGACCTGAGCTGAAATCAAGATTTGGATGCTCAACCAACTGGGCCACCCAGGCCCCCCTTATTTATTTATTTATTTTAGAGAGAGAGTGAGAGAGTGTGTACATGCACACACGTGAGCAGGGGGTGTGCAGAGGGAAAAGATCCCAAGCAGACTCCAAGCTGAGCACAGAGCCCCAAGTGGGGCCCAACCCCACGACCCTGCAACTACACCACCCACCCCGGAGCTAAGAGTTGGACACCCAATGAACTGAGCCACCCAGGCACCCCTATTTAAAAAAAATTTTATTTTTAATTTTACCTATTAGTAATTTCTGTACCCATCATGGGGATCAAACTCACAACCCTGAGATCAAGAGATGCATTCTCTGCTGACTGAGCCAGCCAGGTGCTCCATGTCTCTCACTTTAAATCAAAAGCTAGAAATTTTTAAGCTTAGTGAGGAAGGCAAGAGAAAAGCCTAGATAGGTTGGAAGCTAGGTGTCTTGCACCCGTTAGCCAAGCTATGATTGCAAAGAAAAGTTCTTAAGGGAAATTGAAAGGGCTATGCCAGTGAATACATGAATGATAAGAAAGCAAAAATTGCTGATACGGAGAAGGTTCGAATCATTTGGATAGAAGATCAAATGAGCCACAACATTTCCTTATGCCAAACCCTAATCCAGATCAAGTCCCTCTTCTGCTTCAATTCTGTGATGGCTGAGAGAGGTGAGAAGGCTGCTGAAGAAAAATTAGAAGCTGGTAGAGGTTGGTTCATGAGGTTTAAGGAGAGAAGCCATCTCCACAACAAAAGTGCAGCATGAAGCCGCAAATGCTGATGTAGAAGCTGCAGCATGTTCTCCAGAAGATCGAGCTCAGATCATTCATGAAGGTGACTACACTAAGATAATTCAGTGTAGGTGCAACAGCCTAATCTTGGAAGGAGATGCCATTTAGGACTTTCATAGCTAGAGAGGAGAAGTTAATGCCTGGCTTCAAAACCTCAAAGGACAGGCGGATTCCCTTGTTAGGGGCTAATGCAGTGGTGATTTTGAGATATAAGGCAGTGCTTATTTACCATTCCAAAAATCCTAGGAGCCTTAAGAATTATGTGAGATCTACTCTGCCTGTGCTCCATCAATGAAACAACAAAGCTTGGATGACATCACATCTGTTTACAACATGGTTTACTGGGTATTTTCGGCCCACTTTGAGACCTACCACTTGAAGGAAAAGATTCCTTTCAAAATATTCTTCCTCACTTGACAATGTACCTGGTCACCCAAGAACTCTGATGGAGATGCACAGTGAGATTAATGCTTTCTTCATGCCTGCTTACACAACATCCATTCTGCAGCCCGTGGATCACAGGGTCATTCTGACTTTCAAGTCGTATTATTTAAGAAATGCATTTCATTAGGTAAAGCTGGCACAGATTGTGAGTACTCTGATGGATCTGGGCAAAATAAACTGAAAACTTTCTGGAAAGGATTCACCATTCTAGATGTCATTAAGAATGTTTGTAATTCATGGGTAAAGGTCAAAATAGCAATGTTAACAGGAACTTGGAAGGAGTTGGTTCCAGCCCTCGTGGATGACTTTTAAGGGGTTTCAGAAGGCAATGGAGGGAGTAACTGCAGATGTGATGGAAATAGCAAGAGGACTAGAATTAGAAGTGGAGCCTGATGTCATGAGTGAATTACTGCAATCTTAGGATAAAATTTCAACAGATGAGGGGTTGCTTCTTATGGATGAGCAAAGGAAGTGGTTTCTTGAGTCAGAACCTACTCCTCGTGAAGATGCAGTGAAGATTATTGAAATGACAGTCAAGGATTTAGAATACTACATAAACTTAGGTGACAAGGCAGTGGCAAGACATGAGAGGGCTGCCTCTAATTTTGGAAGTTCTACTTTGAGTAAGATGCTGTCAAATAACATCACATACTACAGAGAAATCATTCTTGAAAGGAAGAGTCAATGGATGGGGCAAACTTCACTGTTCCCGTAAGTGCCACAGATACCCCAACCTTCAGCGACCACCATTCTGATCAGTCAGCAGCCATCAACATGAAGGCAAGATTTTTCACTAGCAAAAAGATCACAACTCTCTGAAAGCTCAGATGATGATTAGCATTTTTTTAAGCAATCAACTATATTTTAATTGAAGTATGTACATTTTTATACATAATGCTATTGCACACTCAGTAGACTACAGGATAGCATAAACATAACTTTTATATCCACTGGAAAAGCAAAAAGATTCATTCGACTCGACTTATTGCAATGTTTGCTTTATTGACATAGCCTGGAACTGAACCTACAGTAAATACTTCAAGGTACATCAGCACATGGAAATGAAGCTTAAAAACATAGCAAAACAACTTAAAAAGGAGCTGGAGGACCAGATTGGGAATAATTTTAAAAGCCATATTAAGGAGTTTAAAATTATTTCCTGTGGCTAATCAGAATTAATTAATTAATTAATGATGCATTTATTTTAGAGAGAGTTGGAGGGGAGGGGCAGAGGGAGAGAGAGAATCTCAAGCAGAATCGCTGTTGAGCTTGGAGACCAATGTGGGGTTCCATCTCACCAACTGAGATCATGGCCTGAGTTAAAATCAAGAGTCGAATGCTTGACTGTGCCACCCAGGTGCCCCGGAACATTTTTAAAGAAGAAACATTACAAGATTTATATTTTATGAAAGGTAACTTTGTTGGTAGCCTAGAGAATCAGTAACAGCAGGTAGAGAACGACCAACTAGAAGGCCAAGTTAAATGTTTAGGACTTTGAGAAGGGAAGGAAACATATGAACTCAAGACATTTAGTGGTAAAATGGAAAAGCCTCGAGAAATAATTGAATATGAATTTCAAGAAGGTAGCAATTGAAGATGACCCTCATATTTTTAATCACAAGGTAGATGGTTATCCATTTGATGAAAACAGAATTTAGTTTGAGGAACACTTTTGGTGAAGGAGGAAAACGAAATGAATTTAACACCATTGAGTCTGACTCATTTGTGGCATATTAATTTATTTAATGCCAATGACATACTCTATTCTAGGTGCTTGGAATACAAAGCTTAAAAAAAAAACAGAAAAGAAAACACAGATAAGGCCCTCACTCTCATGGAACATGCTTTCCAATAGGGACATATTGATAAAAACCAGGTCCAAAAAAATTCAGTTTCTAACAAGCCCCAAATAGCCAGTAAAAGAAGATAATGGAAAGAGAGTAACCAGACAGGGGGAGCTGTTCAGTGGTCAGGAAAGTCTCTCTGATGAGAGGACTATGAAACAGACACCTGAGTTGGAAGAAGTCTGTCATAGAAGGACCTAGAGTTGGAATTCCAGGCAGAGGAAATAGCAGGTGGGAAGGCTTCAAGGCAAGAACCAGCATTGCGTGCTCAAGGATGAGCAAGTCTGTACCAGTGCAGCACAGAGAGGTAGACGGTGAGTCACACGGGGCAGCAGGGATGCCCGTGGTGTGGGTCTGCTGACATAGTATGTTTTCATCCTGAGCATACAGGAAGAGTGGTCCCCAAAGCAAAGAGATTCTGTTATCTACATTTTAAAAAGATGGCTCTGATTGCTGAGAATGGACTCAATGGAAGTGGTAAGATCAGTAAAGAAGTTCTTGGAAGTGATGGGTGGTGGCGTGGGCCAGGGAGGCAGTGATGGGGTTGTATGAAGTGTCACCATCTAGGTGTGATTTAAAAGCAGAGCCACTGGAACTTAGTCATGGGAGCAAGTGAGGTAGTGCTGGGGTGAGTGAGATGTCTGAAGCCAAGCAAGTGAGCAAAAGTGGTGTCATTTGTTGAGAGGATAGGGACCAATGGCGGATGGGCAAAAATTTGGTGGTAGAGTCTCAGGTATGTGGCAGGGACTTGACCATTTAGGGCTGGAATGCAGGCTGGAATGTCAAGTCAGAATCAGAATCACTGGGGATTATTTTCTAAAAAAGAATGGGAAGATTGGCCACTGGAGATGAAAACTACCCAGGGACACAAATAAAAGCAAAGGCAGAAAACAAGAAAAAAGACAAAGATTGTTTTCCACCTAGCAGTAGCTCCTATGCCTACAACAGGAATCCAGCTAGAGAAATCATGGTGCTGCCTGGTCGGTGGCTTTTCTGAAGGACTGAGTCAGGAAACCACAGCAAGAAGGCAGATGGATCCAGTGCTGACAGAGATTCCAGTTTGAAGTAGAGGTGAAAAGGAGTTTCAGGCCAGTTATGGTATTAAATGCCCGCAGTGGTGTCCAAGAAAATGCTTGCAAGTTTAACCTGGTAGCATGCGCCCACAAGGGCCTTTTGTTGTGGCAAAGGAATAAAGAATTGTTCTAAATTCAGTAATTAGGCTCTGCAGATCAGGTGTCTAAATGGAGTCTTCTCATGTAATATGTGATATTAATATTTTATGTTCACTAAACTTTTTATAACTTTGAAGAAAAATGCTTTTTTCATGTGTTTCCTGGTGTGCTGAGAAAGTTGTGTGTGTGTATGTGCACGCACGCACCACCTATAAAATTAATTACCTGAGGGAGTTCATGAAAAATTGCAGGGATTATAATGTTACTCGATAAATGGTGTCTGAAGCCTAAGGCTGGATGATAGTATAAAGAGATGAGGGCTGGAAATAAAATTCTGAGTGATGTCCACAGTTACAGGTTGATAGAGAAGACCTAGAGACAGGATCTGAGTGAGAGCAAATATCCTAGGACTCATCCCAGTAAAATCTGACATTAACATTATAGTCCTGGATGTTAATGAAAATGACTGTGGTGACCATTTTGCCACGTGTAAAAATACTGAATCATTCTGTTGCATACCTGACACCAATATAATGCCATATGTCAATTATAGCTCAAAAAAATTGAGTAAAATCTAAGTATTTAATAAACTTTATTCCCCTTTGTTTTTTTACACTTCATTGTTTCTCTTTCCCTCAAAATGCCAAGAGTAATGAATAGAATATAAAAATAAGTAAGAAAAAGTAACATTAGAACCCCCAACTTTTTGTTCTTAACAAACTTCTTTATTTTGATGAGTTGCAGCATCTCAAATTCAAAATCAACATGAAAAAATTAAATTCCCTATTTCTTCAATACGCCCAATCCTGGTCCTCATCTTACTAACTAACTCAATAGATGGCGCCATGCCATTGCTCTTGGTTTAAACCTGGTGGTCAAACTTCCTTTCCCTCTAGTAGCAACCCTGTCCTATCCACTGGTGCTTTTCCCTCGAAATATTTCTCCTCATCCTGCTCTAGTCTTCTCCATCCCTGCTATCACTCCTGTAGTCCGGGCCGCCTACTACAGCTACTACGTTGCGCTCCTGACTGGTTCAAGGCAGTGTTCTCAAAAACCAGGCGTTATTTGGCTATGTCTGAGGCCAGTTGTGATTGTCTCAACTGGGGACGGGTGCTACTGGCATTTGGTGGGTAGAGACCTGGGATGCTGGTAAGCATTTTACAATGCACAGGACAGCCCCACAAAACAAAGAATTATCTGATTCAAATTGTCAGAAGTGCTGCTCTTGAGAAAGCATGATAAAGGGACGTCCATTCTTACCACTTGCCTTTTCCCCTGGTCAAATTTCTCCAAAGTGTCTATGTAGTCTCAAAAATAAACATATACAGTTATTGTTATTTTAACATGAGACCTCTCTATCCATCCCTGAAACCCCAGATGGACAACCATGTCATACCCAAATGACAAATCTTATTAAATAAACCCAATATTCCAGTAATGAATGATTGTTCCAATAGTTAACATTAGGAAAATGTTAGTTTTCTTAACTTACACTTGTAAGAATATTTCTCTGCACTAATTTCTCTATAGTGTGTCTGTGTACCTGCTCTTGTTAACTTCTTTTATAACTATGATGTTTTTTACATTTAAGAATATGCTTGGGGCGCCTGGGTGGCTCAGTGGGTTAAAGCCTCTGCCTTCAGCTCAGGGCACGATCCTAGGGTCCTGGGATCGAGCCCCGCATCCGGCTCTCTGCTCGGCAGGGAGCCTGCTTTCCTTCCTCTCTCTCTGCTTGCCTCTCTGCCTACTTGTGATCTCTGTCTATCAAACAAATAAATAAATAAAATCTTAAAAAAAAAAAAAGAATATGCTCACTACCAGAATCTGTATATATGATATTAGTGTTTAGTAATCAATTTCTTAAAAAGATTTATTTGAAAGAGAGGGCATGAGTTGGGGGGTGGTGGGAGGGTGGCAAAGGGAGATGGAGAAGTGGACTCCTTGCTCAACAGGAAGCCCTATGTGGGGCTTGATCCCAGGACCCCAGGATTGTGACCTGAGCCTAAGGCAGATGCCTAACCAATTGAGCCACCCAGGTGACCCTTTAGTAATCAGGCTTAATGTAAAAATTCCAACAAAACAGTAAGTGCCAAGGAAATAAAAACACTGGAAACAATATCGCATTCACTAAACAAATTGATGGCATAGAGGGAACAATAAATGAAATTATCACTGTTACAAACTACTGCTGAAACGAGCTAAACACAAATACTCCCCAAAAAAAGGAGCATTGAAAAAAACATGGTGAGTTGTGTAATTCCAAGATTAACTGCACCATGGCTCTCCTCTCCTGATGAGATAGTGTGTACTCAAGCTCCCAGTAGGGGGAAAAATGCCTCTTTATCTGACATAGGATTTCAAATGGAACTCCAAATATAGTTTCCCCTAACTAAAATGGATATAGTAAGGTATAGTAAGGTATGATCATATGAAATTTATGTTGTTTTTATATTAAACACCATCCTAACAGTGAACTTGATCATGCCATGTCTTCTTAACATCCTTCAGTGGTTTTCTTTGTCCTTTGTATTAAGCTGAAATTCCTGAATACAGCTTCAAAAGCTATGCAAGATCTCATCTCAACACATGCCATCTTTCCTACCTCTCTAGAATTTGGCCTTTTTGAACTTCTTTCAGAGCCTTGCCCATGTAATGCTCATTCATCCTTTAATCTCTGCTAATTTTCATGAGCTATTTGCTCTTTCTGGAACATTCTTCTCCACCCCAACTCTCAACTTTCCTGGCAGGCTTTTCTAATCCCCTTACCCCACTTACTTTCAGATTTAGAGTATGAATTGTTCTGTGGGAAGTGCTGAAAATTCTAAATGTTTCAGTGAGTGTCATTTTTTTTTTTAAGATTTTAAACATTTATTTCACACACAGAGATCACAAGTAGGCAGAGAGCCAGGCAGAGAGAGAGGGGGAAGCAGAGAGTCCAATGTGGGGCTCGATCCCAGCAACCTAGGATCATGACCCGAGCAAAGGCAGAGGCTTTAACCCACTGAGCCACCCAGGTGCCCCACAGTGAGTGTCATTTAAATTTCCAAGAGAGTACAACCTCTCTCCCCAAAATTAAAAAGGAAAAAAAAAAAAAAAGAAAAAACTATTAGAAGTAAAACAATAAGTATTTTGTCAGTATTTCTAAGTGTTGTGCTCTAGGAATACTGATTTGTGACCAGGATGTGGTACTCCTCCTCTGTTATCCATTGACTTTCATTTACATTTTGAGTTTTCCTTAGCATGATTTGCTATGCTGGTGTATACCTGAATTGAGCTCCCTCAAACTATCATTAATAGTAAAATAAAAGGAATCAGTAAGAAATGAACACAGAAGAGCTCATCACTAGGAAGGTAGAATCCAGAATAGAGTTCAAACTCCTTGAACATTCCATTCCATATGATATTCTATGATTATTCTCTAATACTCCTGTAAAATTACGTAGGGATGATCACTCATTTTGTATGACACTAGATTCCATAGTTTGAGTCTAGTTATGCTATTATCATCTCTAAGATACATCATTTTAAAAACTAACTTTTCTGAGGTGGAATATAATTTTCATCCTGAGGATGTTTTGACCTCTTTAGAAGAGAAAATGTAAAAATCATCTTAATGCTTAGTGATGGGGAGACTGTGTGTCGACTCATCCTGTGATATCAGGATGTCCATTTTGGCTCAGTTTGAAGTCTGATTTCCAACAGGGCTGTGCCCTTGCTCTCTAAGTCCTCTGAAGTTTTAGCTGATACTATTAGGGAGTAAAATATGATAATCTGTCAAACTATCAGTGAATGCTTTCCTTAAATATAAAGGAGCTTTATGACCAAATGGCAACATAGTTTGATTATGCATGGGACATTATACTGTATATATAAATTATGGTGTTTAAATAGGCACAGAGGCATTCTAGAGGTTAGCAGTTTAAAGATTTTATTTATTTGACAGACAGAGATCACAAGTAGGCAGAGAGGCAGGTGGAGGGCGGTGGGGGGGGGGGTGGAGTAGGCTCCCTGCTGAGCCGAGAGCCTGATGCGGGGCTCGATCCCAGGATCCTGGGATCATGACCTGAGCCGAAGGCAGAGGCTTTAACCCACTGAGCCACCCAGGCACCCTGAGGTTAGCAGTTTAGAAAGCAAATCCTCTGTGTTAGAGAGAAGCATCTCAAGATTCTTAAGATTCTGAAAGATGTAGGTATTTGAAAGTGAAAAAGACACAGTATTAGAGATATGTACATTACTCTATGTGGAAGGTAATTTTAACTGGAAAATGACTGTTGTACCCTAGTCATTAAGGATGCTCAACAATAATCCTTCCTACTCTCCAAGCACCACTCCAGGCACTTAACTTAGACACAGATGCAAGATCTGACTCAGCCAATGAAAAAAGTGTAGGAGCGAGGAGAATCTTTTCTAGGCAGAAGACTTTTAGAGCCAGGGTAGGATTTTTCAGCTGCCTTTATCCATGTTCCATTGACTGGTGATATTCAAGATGATGGAAGCTCCATCAGTTTGCATCCCTTAGTGAGGATGGTGAGCATGTGTAGAAATATACCTCTGTCATTTTGAGTCACATGATTTTGGGGCTTTTTGTAACAATAGCATAATGTAGCCTATCCTGATCCATACAGTAGGCTCTTGTTACCTGACATAGGTTGAGAAAAATTCAGAATATCAGTGTACATTTAATTTTTCTGGAATTGACACCATTTTATTAGGAGGCCATGGGGAAGGTCTACAAAGGAGAAGGTAATCAAATATCAAAGAGCTATAATTTTATATATGACAGCTAGCTGTAACTAAGTTGAATAAAAAGAGTTGAATTTTCTTTTGTAATTTATTCTACTAGATAAATATATTAATTACTTAACATAATTATGTATTAATTATCTGCCTACAAATTATAGGTATAATCTCTCTCCATGTGTTTGACTCATAAGTCTTGAAACTCCCAGGCTATTTGGTTATATATATTCAAACTCCTGAAATATGTTAGCCCATTGGAGACAGACTACAGAATGAATATGGTGGAAATTATAAAAAATTAGTTAAAAAATAAGTATACAAATTACTGAATTCTCTCTAATCTTAAAGTATGCTGCTTAGTTGTTTGGTTTTTTTTTTTTTTTTTTTCTGTCCTGGTTTATATTACCCATTGGGAAAAAAATACTTGGTTACTTAGCTAGATGGTCAGTGTTTTTGAGGGCAGACTTTTCTTAGATGTTTAAGAGTTTCTAGCCCGTGGAAGTATACTCTGAACTGTTTTTGAATATTTGAATACTTAGAACTAAATGAACTGGCAAGTAATAACAGTCATTCTATGTGAATGGTGACCCACAAAACTGTATTAAAATTAGTGTTAACAAACTAATGATTTCTCTTTCTGTAATAGAGGTGTAGCATGACTCACATTTAGGGAGTAGCTGGTTGTTGGGAGCTCATTGAAGTAAGCTCTCATTTTGATCACAGAACACGTTTCTGCTTAGTACTGTGATTAGAAATGGTAGATTTGTTAATTAAGGGGCCTTGTATTCCACTGAGGTGTGGGTATGTCATACAAACTAGATTAATTGCAGTGTCTTCTGGGAATTTGAATTTTGGCTGGTATATCTGCTAAAATACTATTTTTGGCAGCAAACTAGATGTTTATAGTACCCTTTACTATAAGAAGACAAATATAAATTTGCTAGGTAAAAGCAAAAAAAATACTGCATGTCTGTGCTGTCAGGAAAGTATAGGAATTAATCTGAGGCAGAAAATTAGGAGAAAGAGGGAAATTAGGAGAAAGGGCTAAGTCAGTATTGAAGGCTGTATTTGCTCTAGGTTATTTGTTTATTCTTGATTGTCTAAGCATGCTCTTTTAATGGCCATATTTGTGAAAAACAAAAGATAAAGTTTAAGACTAATGTGTGAGGTCTGATTGGAGATCCTTTTCCTATATTGCTGCAACACACACACAATAGAGCTGAGTTTCTAGAGGTGACAGCTTTAGTCACTAAAGCAGAAAAACAAAACTCAACCCACAAAGGGAGAGAATGGGTATATATGCCTGTCTTAGTTTTGGCTCTAAGCAAGTGAGAAAAAGTGAAAAATCTCATGGGAGCTCAGGGCTAGAATTCATACTATCTGTATGGTCTCAAAAACTCGAACTGGAAATCTAGTTTAAAGTTGATCCTGTGTTATTAGTATTCTATGTACTGGCTGGAAGTAAATACAAATCTACTTAAAGCAACAGAACACCAGATGAGACCTCAAAGGATTTCTGTAGAGGGGATTCCATGAAACATATGCTCCTGCTAAAAAATTTACCAAATAAAATAGGAAATAAGACCCCTTGTCACTAGAAAGAGAAAACCACTGAAACAGGCCTGCAATGACTGGATCTTACAATTTTAAGATAGTATTTTTAATGTTTATAGAAATGGATTGTATGGACATACAGTATGAGGAACAATACCATCCAGTTTTCCCAAGTAAATTGGAAAAAGGTAAAACTTAAGAAATATGGAAAATGTAATAACTGAAATTAGAAACTAATTGGTTAGACAATAGAGTATATTATACATAGTTAAAGAATGAAACTGGAAAGAGAAGACTGAAAAAATTATATGAATTCAGTTATACAAAACAGATGTAAAATGATATATTAAGAGAACTTAAGTATGGGGGCACCTGAGTGGTTCAGTGGGTTAACCCTCTGCCTTTGGGTTAGGTCATGATCTCAGGGTCCTGGGATCGAGCCTCACATCGGGCTCTCTGCTCAGCAGGGAGCCTGCTTCCCCCTCCCCCTCTGCCTGCCTCTCTGCCTACTTGTGATCTCTCTCTCTCTGTCAAATAAATAAATAAAATCTTAAAAAAAAGAGAGAACTTAAGTATAAAATGGGAGGGTCCAACATGGAATATAATGAGTTATAAAAGAAGAGAATAGAGAGGATAAGGGACTAGTAATATAAAAAAGTATACTGGTCTAATATTTTCTAGAATTGAAGAAGGACTTAAATCCATATAGTCAGGGAGCCCTAAAAATTTAAGCAGGATAAATTTAATGAAATTCACATCTAGATACATCATAATAAATCTGAAGTATAACACCAAAGATAAGATAAAAAAGAAAGCAGCTAGAAAGAAATAGAAGTTATTTACAAAGGAACAACAAGTAGATTGAGACAGTAGAATTATAACTTGAAAGTATTGAGAGAACAAACTGTCAACCTAGAATTTGATACCTATCAAAAATATCTTTCAAAAAAATGGGAGAAATAAAGACTAATAACAGACTTTTAGTAGAAGAACTTCTGAAGAATACATGTCAGAAAGAAGAAAGATAATTCTGGAAGAAAGCTCAGAATGGACTTTGGCTCTAAGGAATGGGATGTGTTTCACCCAAGTCTTAATTATATCTTCATATTCCCTTGGCTCCACTTCCTTCTCAGACCCTCAGTCACTTGCTCTGCCTTACAACTACTGCATCCCATGGATTTGTCTTTGACTTGTACAGTTCTACTACTTGAGGATAGCTAATGATTTAGCTTCCCTGTCTGCTGTTGGGCCACCGGGCTAAGCAACTATATACCTTGTATCTCTGGATATTTTTCCACTTTCAGACTTGGATGCAAGTCCACATGGCAGGGTGTAGGACCTCCATCCCAGGGGGCCACTTGGGGGCCAAATGAGAATCTTGGAATTGTAGGAAGAGTTAATTTCCTATATGGCAAATTTTAATTACTTTAATTAGGAGGTATAAGGCAGGCAAGTATATAAATTTTCTCTTCTCCTTTTCTTCCATGCACTTCTCCAAGAGAAGATTAATTTTTATAGCCCTGTAGATGGTAAATCTATGCAAAGCCTGCACAAAATAAGGGCTACATGGCTGGCTCAGTTGATAGAGCATGTGACTCTTAATCTTGGGGTCATGATTTTGAGGTTCATATTGCATGTAGGGCTTACTTAAATAAATAAAAATTCAAAAACAATTGCACAAAGTAAAATGAAAATTATTTAAATAAATTAGAAAGAATAATTAGAAAAATTGGAACTTATGGGGTTAAAAATGGAAATAGAACTAAAATCCTAGACAGCAACCAAAATTCTTGTTGGGGTAAAAAAAGTGAATAAGATTCTGGTCTTGTTTAATTTTGGCTAACTTTTGGACTTTGTAAATTTAATCAGGAATATTAAAATTTCCAGAGTAAATAATAAAAACGTATGATGGAGTGATTTCTAAAGAAGTAGAGAAAAATAAGGGGAAACAAGTAATATTAGTACCCCCAGTCTAAAATCCACAGCTAATATCATCCTCAATGAGAAAAAAAACAGAGCTTTTCCTCTATGGAAAAGATTTCTATACACCAATTTCTATACACCAATAATGAATCAGCAGAAAGAGAAATCAAGAATCAATCCCATTTACAATTGCACCAAAATCAATAAAATACCTAGGAACAAACCTAACCAAAGAGGTAAAAGACTGGTACTCTGAAAACTATAAAACACTCATGAAAGAAATTGAAAATGACAAAGAAATGGAAAGACATTCCATTCTCATGGATTTCAAGAACAAATATTGTTAAATGTCTTTGTTACACAAAGCAGTCTATGCATTTAATGCAATCCCTATCAAAATATGAATAGGATTTTTCACAGAGCTGGAACAAACAATCTTAAAATTTGTATGGAACCACAAATAGCCCCCAAATAGCCAAAGCAATCTTGAGAAATAAAAGCAAAGCTGAGGGCTTCACAATTCTGGACTTCATGTTATATTGCAAAGCTGTAGTGATCAAGACAGTATGGCACTAGCATGAAAATAGACACAGAGATCAGTGGAACAGAATAGAAAACCCAGAAATGAACCCACAATTGTATGGTCAATTAATATTTGACAGAGCAGGAGAGAATATCTAATGGGAAAAAGATAGTCTCTACAACAAATGGTATTGGGAAAACTGGACTACTTTTTTACACCATACACAAAAATAAACTCAAAATGGATGACAGACCTAAATGTGAGACCTGAAACCATAAAAATCCTAAGAGCACAGGCAGTAACCCCTTTGACATTAGCTGTAGCACCTTCTTACTAGATATGTCTCCTGAGGCAAGGGAGTCAAAAGCAAAAATAAACCATTGGGACTTCATCAAAATAAAAAGCTTCTGCACAGTGAAGGAAACAACAAAACTAAAAGGCAGCCTATGGAATGGGAGAAGATACTTGCAAATGACCCAGCTGACAAAGGGTTAGTATGCAAAATATGTGAAGAACTTACCAAATTCGACATCTAAAAAACAAGTAATCCAGAGTAAAAATGGGCAGAAGACATGAATAGACGTTTTTCCAAAGAAGACATCCAGATGGCTAACAGACACATGAAAAGATGCTCAACATCACTCATCATCAGGGAAATGCAAGTCAAAACTACAGTGAGATTCATCTCACACTGGTGAGAATAGCTTAAATCAACAACAGAGGAGATAGCAGGTGTTGACCAGGGTGCGGAGAAAGGGGAACCTTCTTGCACTGTTGGTGGGAATGCAAAGTGGTGTAACCACTGTGGAAAACAATATGAAAGTTCCTCAGAGAGTTGAAGACAGAGCTACCCTATGATCCAGCAGTTGCACTATTAGGTGCAATACAAAATATATAATACTAATTCAAAGGGATACATGCACCCCTATGTTTTTAGCAGCATAATCTATAATAGCCAAATTATGGCAAGAGCCCAAATGTCCACGGACTGATGAATGGATAAAAAGATGTGGTGTATATTTACATAGTGGAATATTACTCAGCCACATGAAAGAATGATATCTTGCCATTTGGAATGATGTGGATGGAACCAGAAACTATTACGCTAAGTGAAAAAAGACAAATACCATATGATTTCACTCATGTGGAATTTAAAAAACAAAACAGATGCCCATAGGAGAGGAAAAGAGAGAGGCAAACCAAGAAACTGACTCTTAATTATAGAGAAAAAGCTGTTGGTTACCAGAGAGGAGGTAGGTGGGGGGGGGGGGCGGTCAAGTGGGTCATGGGAATTAAGAAGGGCACTTATGATGAGCCCTGGGTGTTGTATGTGTTGAATTACTTAATTTTACACCTGAAATTAATAGTGCACTGTATGTTAACTAACTGTACTTTAAATAAAAACTTAAAAAAATAAAAAGAAAGAAACATGGAAAAAACCTTCCTATTCTATCCAAGAAAAAGGCAAGAAGGGGGAGGAAGAAAAAATAGAAAGTACAAAATAAGATGTGTTATCTGTAATCACAATCAATATAAATGGAAAGTCTACACTTAGGAAAAAAGACCTTGGACTTGATGAAAACACTGAAAACAAGTATAGGCTACTTATGAAAACATAGCAAAAACATAAAGACTCAGATGAAGGTCAGAGTTAGGAAAAGACAGTGCCACTCAAGTATTTCACACATACCTTCCCTCTGATGTTACTGTTTTAATGTCTGAAAAAGTAGATTTTTAATGTGTAAAATATTTTTAGAGACAAAGAGGATCACCATTAATAAAAGTTTCAAACTGTCAGGAAGATACAAGTACTTCTAATTATTATTATTAGCTTAAGTACTTCTAATAGTTTTGAAATATGTAAAACAAATGTACATACATACTATAAACAGAGATTGACAAGCTCACATCATAGTGAGAGATTTTTTTTAACAGATATCTTTTAACAAATGTTGAGCAGACAATTTTAACAACATTGTTATAAACTTAACATTTCAGTAGCTTAAAACAATATAAATTTATTTCCTGTTTCAATAAATAGTCTAACAGGTGTTCCTGGTTGGGAGGAAGGTGTCTGTGGCATGTGGGGGCCCTGTGCAGTGTGGTCATTTAGGCACCCAGGACACCAGATGGTCTCAACTCATCATCTCCAAGATCACGCCAAGTATCAAACTTTAACCAGAAAGAAAGCATGGAAGATCACATGGGAAATTTATAAGACAGCCTAAAAGTGGCTTATTTTGCTTCCATCCTTATTCCGTTTGCCAGAGCTCAAACATACCTAACTGCATGAAAGACTGAGCAAATAAGTTCATTTGAGTATAAGATCAATATTTTATTTATTTATTTTTAAAAAATATTTATTTAGGGAGAGAGAGCAGTGGGGTGAGCAGAGAGAGAGAATCCTCAGGTAGACTCCCTGCTGAACACAGAGCCTGACTGGGGGCTTGATTTCATGACCCTGAGATTATGACCTGAGCCAGAACCACGAGTCAAATGCTTAACTGACTGAGCCACCCAGATTCCCCTAGGATCAGTATTTTAAAAAGTAAGTTGCGCTTTTATGCAAAACATTAACGAATTAGAAAATTTTACCATAATAGAGACAAGAATATGTAGTGTTAGGAACAATTCCTACAAAAGATAATCAATTTGTGGGAAGACTTACAGAAGACCAGAATAAATGGAAAGATATGTTATGTTCATGGATAGGAAGATTAAGCATCATAAAGATGTCAGTTCTCTCCAAACTGATCTAGAAATTTAGAGCAAGTAACTCAAAATTCCAACAGGAATTTTTGTGGAATTCAGCACAGTGGTCCTCATGTTTTTATGAAAGAGCAAAAATCCTCCTTAAGAAGATGAATCAGGTGGTTGGGATCACGTGGTAGAGGGGAACCTGGTCTGGCAGAGAGTAAGGATTGACATAAAGCTTCACTGATTAAAATAGTGTGGTATTGGCACAGGACATACAGCAGACGGATGGAGTGGAATAGAAGGTCTGGAAACATGATTTATGGAAGAGTTGGTACTGTATAATATTTAGCAAAGATGAACTTTGCAATAATTAGTGTTTGGACAGTTACCTGTGAGGGAAGACCATGATATATGATATCCATATCCATGATATGGTTTTATGTATTCTGCCATGTATACACAGAGATCAATCCCATTAGATCAAAGGCACAATCGGTAAAAACAAACCTTTAAGATGTTTAGAAGAATAGGGGCGCCTGGGTGGCTCAGTGGGTTAAGCCTCTGCCTTCGGCTCGGGTCATGATCTCAGGGCCCTGGGATCGAGCCCCACATCGGGCTCTCTGCTCAGCAGGGAGCCTGCTTCCTCTCTCTCTCTCTGCCTGCCTCTCTGTCTACTGTGATCTCTCTCTGTCAAATAAATAAATAAAATCTTAAAAAAAAAAAAAGATGTTTAGAAGAATATAGAGGAGAGTATCTGTATGATCTCAGAGTAGGAAAGGATTTGTTTTTGTTTTGTTTGTTTATTTATTTATTTATTTATTTATAATGTATTATTTGCCCCAGGAGTACAGGTCTGTGAATCATCAGGCTTCCACATTTCACAGCACTCACCATAGCACATACTCTCACCAATGTCCATAGCCCAGCCTATCCCTACCTCCCACACCCCCTAGCGACCCTCTGTTTTGAGAGATTAAGAGTCTCTTATGGTTTGTCCTCCTCCTGATCCATCTTGTTTCATTTTTTTAAAAGCAATAAATAAAAGTGCTAAATATTAAGGTTAAATTATATAAAATTAACCAAGTTAAAACAAAGAATCCCTGTCCATCAAAAGATGCCTCATGGAGATTTAAATAATAAATAATAAATCAAAAGAAGATATTTGCTGCTATTAACTATTTTGTTAATATCCACAGTTTATAGATGTTATTTATGATATAGTAAGAAAAGATGGTCTGTTAGAAAAATGGGCAAAAGACCTATTAAGGCATTTCATGGAAGAGTAAATATAGACAACATGAAAAAAAAATTAATCTCATGTTTAACCAATAGTTAGAACACAGAAGAAAGCAGAAATATGAGATTTTAACTTCCTTTTTATAAATAAGTTTATTTCTTCAGGCCTGTATACCATCACTCTTCATTCTCCTTTCATTCTTCTTCATTAGCGATTTTCATCTTTCTCATCTACTGCATAGTAGGACAGGCTGGTAAGTAAAATGTAATTTTGAAAATCTCCAGTGGGTTTGCTTCCTTTCTTGGGGTATAGTGCTACTTCAGACACTATTTGGGTGAGTCTCCTGGTTTTGCCTTTATCTCAATTGAATGAGTCATATTTTTTAGTTCAATGGAGAGAAAAGAAGAAATTGATCCCTTTGTTTAAAAATCGTCAAGTTTAGAATTGTACATTTTGAGCTACCTGATTTTTAACAATAGAGAGACTTAGGTTAAGAGAATTATTTGTCTTAGTCTATTAATTCATGTCTCTGGCTTTTAATATGCTCAAGTTATATTATTATTCCCAGAAACTAGTTTTCTGTGCTACTATTTGTCATTTTCTATATGTGAATAATCTGTTCACTTTCTCCTCAATACTTAAAGTTTTGACATAAGCCCGACACCATCACAGCCATGTAAACTTTATTGTTAAGGGCAAAAATTGTGACTTAGCTATGAGGAGAAATATTTCTATATTTGCTTACTCGGGGAGTTCAAGTTCACTGGAGTACCTCATCTTTTTTGCTTGAGGACCCTGTAATAGAGGAAATCCCCTGCCTCCCAGACAGATTTATTAGTTTCAGAGAGTATAGGTGTATGTTGTCACCTACATGCTCAAAAGGAATACTGCTAATGTTTAATTATTTTCAAGGGGAAAGTGCAATGAGGTCATGGAGAAGTTGGCAAAAGGAGAAAAACACTGTAATGCATGATTTATAGTCAAGTTGGACATACGTTAGTTTTTCCTTGTGGTTTATATCCTGTGACTTCTGCCATTCACAAGTTCTGTATTCTGGCTCTTGTCCTGATTCACCATTCATTCAGTTTTCAACATATTTTTGAGCACCAGTTACATGCCAAGTCCCCCCCTGGGTGTTTGTGGAACATGAGTGAACAAAACTAACAAAAACCCTTGTCCTCACGGGGCTTGAATTCCAATGGTAGAAGGTTGGCAGTAAACAATCCACATAATAAATAAGTGAATTAAATAGAATGTTGGAAATTGCCGTGTACCATAGAGGAAAGGAATGGACCGGATCAAGGGCACAAGATTGTTCAGGTGGTGGTTGAAATCTTGAATAGGGTTTTCAGGATAGGCTTCCACAGGAAGGGGACATATAAGTGGAAATTGCAGGAAGCAAGGGAGTATGTCAGGCTGATATTTGGAAGGAGTGTTTTAGACAGAATAGTAGTCGTTGCAAAGGCTCAGGGCAAGAGCATGCTTGGTGCACAGAGGGACAGGAAAGAGGCCAGATTGACTGGAGTGGAGTGAGCCCAGGGAAAAGAGATAGGACCTGAATTCTGAGAGTGAGTGGCAGGGAGTGGAGGGAGGGTCAAGTGTTGGAGGAAGGCAGGCTCTTAAAGCTTTGTAGGCCATTGACAGAACATGCACTTTTGCTCTAAGTTGAAGGGATGCCTCCGGGCGCCCTAAATGGTTGAGCACAGACTGCTAGGGAGCAAGTGAACAAGGAGAGAGCCCAGTTGGGACGCTGTTGTGTTGCCAAGTAGAGCTGTTCCTGACTGAGGCTGGGGGCAGAGAGTGGAAATATGGAGGTGGACAGCATTTCCTGGTAGACTGGATGTAGGATTTAAGAGAAAAAGAGAAGTTCAGCATGACACCAAGGTGTTGAGTCTGAGCAGAGCAAGAACATTGTCATGGACAGAAAGAGTGACGACTGCATGCGGAGCAGGTGTTGGGGGATGGGAGAGGACCAAGAGTTTGGTTTTAGATTTTTAAATCTTGTACTATTAGAGATTTAGACGCAGTTGAAGAAAGGCATAGGCTGGAGGCACCTACGGAAGACCTGAACACGTGCTGCTTGCATTTAAAGCCGAGAGTCTGATTGAGATGGCCAAGGGAGTGGGTAAGGAAGGAAACGAGGTGATAGAGTGCCTGGGGTGCTCCATGCTTAGGAGGTAGTGGTGATGGAGGGCAACAAGCAGAGGAGATGGAGACTAAGGGGCCAAGCTGATAGGACAGAGTTCAAGAGAATGTGGGGATCTGGTAGCCGTGAAGGAAGTATAGCATGGTGGAGAGGGATCGCCATTGTTTGAAAAGCTGCTGAGAAGTCAGGTATGTAGAGAACTGAGAATGGGGCTTCAGTTCCATAGAAAGGGCAGTCTCCTTGGTGCAATGGGCACGGAAAACCTGAGGGAAGGGTGTTGCAGAGAAATGGGAGAGGAATTGGGAACAGGGAAATAGCTAGAAGTATAGACAACTTCTCTGAAGAGTTCTGCAAAGAAATATGTCTGTAACTGGCAGGGGGAAATTTGGGGGCTGTTTTTGTTCATTTTTTTTAAAAGATTGTATTTATTCTTTGACAGAAGAGAGATCACAAGTAGGCAGAGAGTCAGGCAGAAAGAGAGAGAGAGGGAAGCAGGCTCCCTGCCGAGCAGAGAGCCTGATGCGGAGCTTGATTCCAGGACCCTGAGATCATGACTTGAGCCGAAGACAGAGGCTCAACCCACTGAGCCACCCAGGTGCTCGTTTTTGTTCATTATTAAGAAGAGAGAAATAAGAGTAGGCAAAGAGAATAATCTAACAGAGAGGGAAAATTTGAGGTTGGAGAAGCAAGAGTGTTCCATGCCTTCCTTCAGTTTCTTTATCTACCATGAATTTCACTCTCTTATTTCCTCAGCTCATTTCTCCATAAAATGCATTTGTTGCTTGGCCTATCTGGCCGGCACAGACTTTGGAATGTCACCCATCAGCACCTCTGTTCATAATAGAGCAAAAATGATTTAAATTGTACAAAGAAGACTCTGAAAAACTGACAGCAGGTAATAGGTGAAGCTCTTAAGATTCAAACAGTCACATTTTGATTAAATCTGAATGCATACTTTTTAAGGATTGAGAGTTTAGAGTTTACTATAAAATTCTAGAAAGAAAGCATGAAAATGACAAGGCTGTACCCTCCGATGTTCGCGGGAGTTTTGGAAGGGCCCGGAAGAATCTGCCTTCTCTGGTCAAATGTAGAACAGTAATTTGCTGTGGTAGAGAAGTCACCTTCAATGCCAGTGGTGTCTGTGGTCCTCAGTTACCGGAAGCTGGAGATGGAATTGATGCTCTATAGGAAATGCCAGAGAGTGGAGACAAATGCCTAAAATATTCTAGTACAGTCCCTTCTTTATAGCCTCTCCTGTGACCTTCAACAAGTCATTTAACCTTCATGCTGAACAATCCATCAAATTCACTCTTAGATTTGAGTTATCTATGGTTTCACATTCCTGTTTGATTTCCCACGTTAATGGTTCTTGACTCTTTGCCCTCCTTAGGACACTATTGTCTTGGAATCATGGCAGGCCTTCGGGTGTATGATGTCTAGTGTTTGGGTCATTTGATAAAAGGTAAAAAGCCTCACAGCTATTTTAGGAATATTTTGGCATGGGTGTGGGGATTTCCTGCCCTTTCTCTTCCCCTCCTCTTAAAGCAAAAGAAAAATGACTTCAGGTTGAGATTTCGACTACAAAAGAGTGGCTATTCAGTGACCACATGTACAGGAAAAGCCTAGAAATGGGTATTTTGGAGCTTTTAAAGAGTGAATCCTAATTTCCATACTGTGTTCAGTTTAAGTATCTCAAAGCCTCAGAGCCTTAGCCATTTCCTGGTGTGGTTTTCTACCTATTAGAGTCTACCTTGCATTCTTAAGCCTGAAGCTTAAAAGTTCCAATTAAAGAACAAAGACATAAAGAATATAAAGAAATGAGAGTAGCTTGTCATGATAACTACTGTTAACATTAGTTTGTGAAAATAAGCTAAATGAAGCAACATCGATTCCTTGGTGATTATTTCACTGTTCACATATGCTGGGAACTCTTAGGACCCTTAATAACCTTCAAGGCTTAGATTCAGATGCTTATAATTTGATACCAGTGAAGTGTATCACCAGAGAAACCAGCAGCAAAGCCATAAAACCTTTGATTTACATCTTGGGGCTAGCTGGAGTGAAATTGCTTTTCCTTTGTGGGCTGCACGGAGAAAGAGACGTCACCATTGGTGGGAAAGAGATTTGAGCTTTATGGTTTCCAAAGAAGATCAATTTTCATTTATTAATAATATCTCATTATGTGGTACTTAAGTGGAGGATAAATAATTCCTTCCATATCAGGGGTATTCCATGGTACTTTCAAGTGCTTTTGTTAAGTGCTTTCTCATTTAGTTAGAGAAGAGAAAAGTAGCTGCTGAAGACTCCTAATTTTAAGGCCTGGCTATAAGTTATTGCTCCCCTGTAGCTTTTCTGGGCATATGCTTAGGGAAAGGGAGATGGATAATGAAAAATATAATTATATTCTCTTTCCTTGGCTAGGAAACACCAGTGTGAGTGCTTTCTGGTAAGCCCGATTCTTAAAAACAAAAGAGCTTTGTGGCAAGGTAATTGATTAAGAAGGAAAGTATAGAGGATGATGACCTTTGTACAATGACAGAGAAAGATGAAATTGATTTGAAGTTAAAAAGAAAAGAAAAAGAAAAAATAGATTCATCAGACAGTCTGAGGCTTCTATGGAAGGTGACTTTATCCTTTCTTAAAGATTAAAAAAATTCTTAGCAATTCTTAGAAATGGTTCAGTTCAGTTAATGATGGTATAGTTACCAAGTTCTAGGGAATCTCAAAGACACAAAGGGAGAGCTACATGATCCCTTGTGGTTTCTACCAGCCCAGTGGTCTAGTTTTGAAAACCATACATAGGAAGATAGTATAACTAACTTTATTCAAGTCTAGAAAAAAGGATATTTAAAGAACAATCTGGGTTTAATCTTTACGTTATATAGTTTATGAGAAATGGGATTCCCTATTTGCTGCCCTATATGACCCTGAAATTTATTTATCCAAGCTTCAGGTGGCAACTTGGAGTGAATATTGGTGTTTGTCTATACTGGGAAGGTTTCTGAGGTCAGTTTCAATGGGAAGAAAGGCTTTCGTTGATTAGTGAGGCAGGAGGGAAGGGTAATGGCAGTGTGGTGTGTCCACTATTCAGGTTCTAGATCAGAGGTTGGCAAACTTTTCCTATAGAAGGCTAGAGAGTAAATATTTTAGACTTTGCAGGTGTACAGTCACTTAGCACTGCCACATAGTGTGAAAGCCATCATAGACAATATGAAAATGAAAACAATTGAGAGTGGCTGTGTGCCAATAAAACTTTATTTAGAAAAACAGGCAGAGGGCCAGGTTTAGCCTAGAAGCAGTAGCTGCTGAAGACTCTTCTGTAGACTGTTAACCAAGACCTACCTGAATCAGAGTTGCTAGCTCTGGGCTAATACTGTTCTGTTTCTCCAGACACTCTCATCCTTGTGTGAACATGTTACCCACAGTAGAATCTATCGTGCTTCCACTGAGATTGTCTGACAACACACTTTCTCAAGGGTAAATGCTGCAGAGGAAGAAAGCTGTGTTATGGTAAACCCTGATATATTTCTCAAAGGAAGTCTTCAGGCAGCACGACTTGAAATGCAAGTGTAAAACCTTGGCTACATTGGAAGCAAATTTCTGGGGTAACTGTCAGAGCATAAAATTAGGTCTAGTTGGGAAGGAATGCAAGCCCCAAGGTACGACTAAACCGAGACAGCAGGATGAAGAAAATTAACAATGGGATAACTTAGGAGCTTCAGAAGTATGATACTTTTCATAGGATCAGTGCCTCTTGAGAATGGTATTTTATGCAGTTTATTCAATCTTTATTGCTTGAGTAGATTAGAAACTCATCTTGTACAACCTGAATGAAATGACTCCAATTACAATATCTTCTATTATTATGCCTCCCAAATCCTGCCAAGTCACACCTGCATGGGCCTGACTCTGAACAGAGTGCCATTGTGAGTGTACTTTCTAGAAAGGAAACTTTAATCCATTCCTCGTCAAAAGGAAATTCTAGTTTCCTGCCAAGATAATTGTATGTTTTGGCCCAAGCGGAAGCCAGATCAGTAAGGTCCTGTGTTACAAGGTTTGAGCAATGTAGGCTCACCTATTGAAGGACTTATTCCTCTAAAATTTACTTTAAGTGCTTGAACTTCCCAAAATTAGACATAATCTTTAGAGCCCTGTATCTCAAGTGTGCAAAACAAAGGCGTCGAATAAAAAGTAAAGAAAGATGCTTTAGGCACTTTTTTTTTTTTTTTTGAGTTTTCACAGAGAGAATGGGAATCATGATATGGCTATGAAACATGCTAAGATTCTTTTTGAAAGAGGGACAAGTTCAATTTCATAATGAATCTGATATGCAAGTCTTCAGTGTTCTGACTTTCATGGCATCATCTTTCCAAACTCAGTAATTCATAGCTGTGAAATAGAAATTTATATCCTGATTTGAAGTGAGGGATATATTTGGAATGAAAATAGAGAACAATAAATAGTAAAGGAGGTAGAGGGAATTGAATGCCATGGAAATATGACAGGATTCTCTTTTTTACATTGCAACTCAGATGTGCCCAAAGGTACTGTCCTTTGTATGTCTACAGTTGGGGATGGTGGGAAAAGGCCACCAGAACCCTTATTTTTACTGAGGTCTTCAGTTCCAAGTCAATTTCTCTTTGTTTCTCTTCTTCAAGAAAAGTCTCCCCTCCTCTGCTTTTTTCATTGGGCATCAGATGCAGAGAAACCTCATGGCCCATGCAAGTGCTGACTTTCCCTGTTGAATTCTGCTGATACGCGGTTGACCTCTGGCCTCTCAGTTTTGACATCTGTCTTTATTTCATCCCCTGCCAAAGTGACGGGGGCTGTTGTTGCTTGAGGTCCGGACTCTCTGTGAGGTTAGAAACAACCTACTCTGCCCCATCCAACTATCGTTACAAGCCCATCTTGGTTCTTGTGAAGATAAAGCCTCTGAGTCCTCACCAAGTCCTATCTTTAGCTCCTGAAGTGTAGGCCCTCCTCTCGCTGCTGTAATAGGGGGATGCCATTAATATTTCTGTTCTGATGTGGCTGCTGCATGTCAACCTAGAGAGACCTGAAATGTGGTCTCCTCCTGAGAAACCCAGTGCGAAGTAGGGCACAAGCTTTTCTACTTTACCTCTCTTAAGCACTTTGGATATTTTGTATTCTTTCTTTCTTTTTTTTTTTTTTAAAGATTTTATTTATTTCTTTGACAGAGGGAGAGAGATCACAAGTAGGCAGAGCAGCAGGCAGAGAGAGGGGAGGAAGCAGGCTGCCTGCTGAGCAGAGAGCCCGATGCAGGGCTCGATCCCAGGACCCTGAGATCATGACTTGAGCCGAAGGCAGAGGCTTAGCCAACTGAGCCACCCAGGTGCCCCAATATTCTGTATTCTTAAATGCCTCCTTGATTGAGGTCTTAGATTAAAGGCTCTGGGGTTGGGGATATTAGATTCTAGAGGGACCCGGGCATAGTCCCAATTCTCACATCCACCCTGATATCTCTCTTCCTACTGAGGGGATTTCCTTTGTTCCTACTAGCTCCTACGTAGGGGTCGCCCTGTGTCCTGTATGTCGTAGCAAACTGTGGTTGACTTTGTCATACCTACCCTCCTATGTCCTGTGGACTTAGAGTGACCAACCGTCCTGGTTCGCCTGGGAATGAAATAATTTTAGAACCCAAATTCCTGTATCCTAGGAAACCCCTTGATCCTGGGCAAACACTGATGGTTGCATACCCTACCTATGATAAATGAACTTCATGGCCAAGCTTTAGTGGCCAAAGAGTTTTAGGGGAAGGGAAAATAGATGACTCAGAAAGAAACCACATGTGAAAGTGCAGAACTACAAAATATTTTTCTTCTCTATAGAAATAATGGTAGAAAGTTTGTTTCTATTATACCTAGCAACTAATTTGTTGAAAAGGAGCTGATGTCACCACAGAATTAGAAATTGGCCAGTAACCAATCTGTTGAAAGTTAAGTGGCTGCCACACTTGTGAAAACTTCCCTCTCCTTGCAAGAAGTTTTTGTTCCAGAAAGCTAGTTGTCTTCAATGTTTTGAGCGACTGGAGTCATTTAGGAGAAATATCTTTCTGGAAAATAACTTTTAATCTGAGTCCTGAAATAAATCTCAAACTTGGACCTACAAATGTGTAAAAGCAATATACATTCAGTTTATGTTACAATAATGTTTGAAGTTGGGTTAAGAAAGAAGGATAGAAATGAAGCCATGCTTGATTTTTGGCTATTGAAGGAAGCCCAGGTAGCTTATCCTGGATCTGGGTATGATAGCTCTTGTTAGCATGAGGCAGGCACCCTGAGATGGGCCAGTGTGATGTCTGGGAGGGCCCAAGAGGCAGTGAACAGGAAGCAGCATACCAGGCCCGTCAGTGTATTTTTTTTTTTTAAAGATTTATTTGACAGAGAGGGACAGTAAGAGAGGGAACATAAGTAGGGGGAGCTGGAGAAGGAGAAGCAAGCTCCCCACGTGCAGGGAGCCGGTAGGTCTTGGGGCTAGATCCCAGAACGCTGGGATCATGACCTGAGCCAAAGGCAGATGCTTAAGGACTGAGCCACCCAGGCACCCCCAGGCCCGTCAGTGTCTTAAAGGTATATCCCAAGCCAGTGATGATTCAGGTGACATCCAGCTTTGAAGTTTCTAAGAGGGTGGTGGCTGTGTTCCCACAGGTCGGTTTAGAGGAAGCCCAGGGCAGAGGACACAGAGACTGGGAGAAGGATGATGGGCCAAGTGGACAGCTCTTCAGCAGCCAGCCAGCTGGCCTAAGGGTAACAGGCAGAGTTCAAAGACCAGCAGGAGTAAGAAGAAATCCTATACCTCACAGAAGTTTGATCCTGGAATGGGTATGTGGGAGCAGAAATGGGATCATCCAAGAGACCACCTGGGAGCCCAGGGACATAGGGCTCCTGTCACCAGTTGTCATCAGAGGCCCCGAGTGGGTGGTTTGTGCTCCAGCTAATGGAACATATACTACCATGTTCAAACACAGGTTGTCTGGACCCCGGGACTGGAGGAACCTTCAGCTGGGGAGAAACTGGAGGAGTGGGGAAGTTTCAGTCGGTAATAGGATTAGGGACATAGCTCCCTGCCCAAGTGCTACTTTGCTAAATTGCCTTATAGGCTGCCTCCAGCCAACAGAAAGTTTGTTTCCCCAGAGTATTCAACTGAAGTATGAACATAAGAGCTGGAAGGGATTCATTTATTTACATGTTCGTTTTTAATCAATAAATATGTATTGATTCTCTGTTATTTACTCTGTTGGGTGTTGGGGATATGGTGATGAAAAATTACAGAAGTTGAAGGAAGATTTGCATTCTTGAAAGAGGAGTCAAACAGATACACAGATACTCACGGAGCGGATCTAGAAGCACATTGGGGAGGCTCCCGACTCATCTAGGCTGGGAGGGCTTTCAGCTAGTAGAACTTCCTTATGGTACAGTGGGAGGGAGAAAAGATGAAGGAAATTATTTTGTGTCACCTAAAACAATCAAGTCTTATGTCTTTGGTGGCAAAACGTTATCCTCTAGGTGATCCTAGGTACCAGTGACCCCCTAGGTACCAGTCCTTCCTACCACCCACTGGTGGGTGGGGCAGTACATAGTCTCCCCTCCTCTCAGGACTCCAGGTGATATGAGCACAGCCGCATGAGTGGCTGGCATGCAAGCTCACATCATGGCTCCATTTGAAGGGCTGCAGTCTTGATTGCCCTGTGTAAGATGGCAGAGTTCAAGGGTGGCAGCTAGAGCACATCCCATGACATGTTCTGGCCTCCACATACCTCTCCATGGGATTTTGACAACTCAGAGGACTGCATGCCTCATCTTACATATCTCCTGGTTGTCAGTTTCTCCAAGAGTCATTTCACGCATACCCTGTGGAATGTCATGTGGTTTGCTTTCCTCCATCCTGTCAAACTTCCATTTGTGTCTGCCATGCTTTCAACACATGGGCAAATGTTCAAGATAAATCTCTGAATTGGTGCCTAAAAAACAAGCACACATCCAGAATTTGATAAGCACTCTTCAGTGTCATACAGAGACTGGAAAGTTGGGGTGCCTGGGTGGCGGCTCACATCATGATCTCAGGGTCCTGGGATCAAGTCCTGCATCGGGCTCTTTGTTCAGTGAGGAGCCTGCTTCTCCCTCTGTCGCCATTCCCCTGCTTGTACTCTTTCACTCTCTCCTTTCACTCTCTCCCTCTGACAAATAAATAAATAAAATCTTAAAAAAAAAAAAAATAGATTATGGCATTCCTTCCATATGGTAACCTCCATTATGGAATTAAATAAACTTACAGAGTATTCATGAAGTTTTCTGGTCACCTGAAGTGAAAAAAGTTTTGCACTCTTGGAGTGCAAAAGCTATTTAGTGGAACAACCGTGAAATACTGGAAAGAGGAGATCTCTGATTAAATTTCAGTTCTGCCCCTCTGAGTGTGAGTAAGTCACTTAACCTTTTAACATTTTTAAAAATTGGCAAATACTAAGAATGTTTTCGAGTTGTGGTAATTAAATAAAAAGCAAACTAACAGAGCACAACCCAGAGCCTGGAACAGGACTAATGCTTCATAAATGTTTACCAGGTTTGAGTAGTTCTAACGCATATGCATTAAGAGTGAGGAACCACAAAGAGCACACAAAACAGCGTATAATCAAGCGCTAAATTGTGTGGAACACAATGGAGGAAGTCATGGAGGCTTATTCACAAGTGGGCTTGATGAAAAATTAGCTGTCACATTGGGGTAATGAATTTCACATGGATTCAGTCACAGGATGCGGCCTTTTAGAGGCTGAATCCGTAATTTTAGTTTTACATCACATGGAAAGTATTTACATTTTTGTCCCTGATTTTAAAAACAATATAGACACACTGTAGAAAAATATGAGCAATATAGAAACGTTTAAAAATCAAATCAACTTAGAGACTCATTTCTAGAGATGGCCTTATTAATATTTTAAAAAGCATTTAATACATACTCTGTATGTATCCTGCTTTTTTATATTGTGTTTGTGTTTGACTTACATTCTGTGGTGAGAAATTTCTCATTTAAAAAAATCCTTGGAACACTATGTTTTTAATAGATATGAGATACAGTATTTCACTTCTGTATGTACTACATTGTTTTAATTCTCTTGTGTATAGAAGGGTTTATTTTTTTCTTTTATTTGCAGTTAGTATCTCTGAAATTCAATCTTTGGTAGTATTCAAGATCATTTCCTTAGAACAGAGTCCTAGAGGTGGAATTGAATGATCAAGTCAAACTGTGTGAACATTCTACGGTTCTTAATATGAATTTCCAAATTCCTTTCCAGAAAAGTTGTACTAGTGCATTTCTATCAGGCACAATTCATGAGCAGGCCTGTCTCACATACCGCCAAACAAAAGCATAATTAGTAGTTTTTTATTTACTTATTTTTTAAGACTTCATTTATTTATTTATTAGAGAGAGGGGCTGTGTGTGTGTGAGAGAGAGAGAGAGCGAGCGAGCGAACCAGGGGAGGAGCAGAGGGAGAGGGACAAGCACACTCCACACTGAGCATGGGCTTGATCCTCGACCCTGAGATCATGGCCTGAGCCAAAGTCAAGAGTCAGTCACTTAACCGACTGAACCACTCCAGTGCGCCCCAAAGTATAGTTAATATTTTTAAATTGGTGATTTGGTAAATGAAAAGTAGCATCTAAAAATGTATATATCCTTGGTTCATAATGAGGATAAACAATTTTTCTCATTTTTCTTTGGCTCTTTAAATATTAATGCAATACTGCTTTTACTTTTGATTCATGAATTATATTTATAGGAATAACCCATTGACTAATGGATATATTGTAATGATTTTTTTTCCAGTTTGTAGTGGCCTTTTCATTTTTTTTTTCAATATACAGGTGTTTTTTATTTTCACATGGTCCAAACATTTTTTCCTTTGTGGTATTTTCTCAGGCATCTATGTGTAAATTTTTTCCATGTATCATGATCACTTAAATATTTGTCTTTATTTAACTCCAAATTTTTTTAAGTGTTTTTTTTGTTGATGTTGTTGCTGAGAAAGAACTTTTCAAGCAGATATTAAAGAAACAACAGATGCAGTGTGGCCTCATTAAGAACATACACATAAATCTTACTATGTATAGAAATGTAGTCTAAGATAATTTGACATTTCAGATCAATGAAGAAAGGTTCGTCAGTAAATATTTTACACAATCTTGCTATTTATTGTCTTAGTTACATATTTTTCTTAGTGCTGTTCTCTTTTATTTAGGGGTGTGTGTGTCTGTATGTGCATGGACTCTATTTCCTTGCTTGTATTTTCTCCGTTTTTTTTTGATGTTATATAGTTTAAATTTAGTGATTAGTTTTAACTTTTCAAAAGCATATTTTGCTCTATATTTTTTGTTGATAAACTATAAAATGTTACCTTTTGAGATCTCTTTCCTCAAAGCAAGATTAAACTACTTTTGTTTTCTTAAGGCAAATGTGAAATTCATTTCTGTAACATAGCATTTTGTCAATTTCATTTTTATCACTATTTTCCTTATATTTTAGATATGATATAGAAAATATACAATAATATATAGATGCTTACATATACAAAATGTATATATTTACATATACACACTACGTATACATATAAATATATACATTGTTGACAATGTTTATTTCCAGAAAAAGGTTTATAACCATTAGTTATCTAAACTTATTTAAAACAGGAACATGGAGAGTTTATTTTCTGTCTTTTCTTTTCTTTACCCATGAATAACAACTTGGCTAGGGAAAAACTCCATAGATTAAAATGTTTTCCTGCCAAAATCATGTTGACACTGTTCTGTTGAAATCCAGTATTTATTTCAGGGAAGTTAGGCCAGTTTGATTTTTATTTCTTTTCAGATTACTTTTTTCTGAAAATCTGGGTGCTTAAAATATTTTCCCATATCAACCAATAATCATGAAATATCTGAATATAGTTTATTTACTTGTTAATTTTTCTTAGTACGTGGTGGGCTTTTTCTGCCAATGTTTTCTTCAGAACTTTTTACACCCCCTGTTGGCTTATGGGATGTGTAGAGTCCATCCAATATCTCTTATTCTCACTTTAAAAAAAAAAGATTTATTTATTTATTTTAGGGAGAAAAAGAGAGAGAGCTAGTGAGGGAAGGGCCATAGGGAGAAGGAAAGAGAATCTCCAGCAAACTCCCTGCTGAGCCCAGAGCCTGAGAGAGGGCTCAATCCCACAACTCTGAGTTTATGACCTGAGCCAAAATCAAGAGTTGGAAGCTTAAGCAACTGAGGGACCTAGCATCCCTCTAATTCTCACTTTTAAGATCAAGTTTCTGGGACCTTCTACTCTAGGATTGTAATACCTAGTGGCAGCTACCTGTTTGTATAGGAAACATCACCACAAAGCTTTCAAGCAAATGCTTCTGAAGAGGATGGGGGTGGCGTGGGGTGGGGATGGGGGATGGGAGGGTGGTACCTGGACAGGGAAGGAAACCAAGGCAGGGTCCAGCAGAAGTCTCAGACCCTGCATCTTCTGTGAGTTATTGTCTAACCTTCCTTTACCCAGGTAGCGGACAGGCTATAGGGACAGAGACAATCTGGGCTCTGTGTAGGAATGGGGAAGGCACGAATGCAGGAAATTAGGGTTGTTTCCCAGATGGGGGCAGATCAGAGAACAGGGAAAGATCCAAGGTCCAGTTCAAGGGAATCGGTGGAGGCCAAGAATGAGATCTAAAGAAAACGTTTTGCATAAAACATAGATAAGAGGGAAATATCATACTAGAAAGGCAGAACCCACCCCAATCGTGGATTAAAAGTATGTGTGTCCAGTAGAACCTTACATGATGATGGAAATGTTTTGTATCTGCACTATTTAATATGGTAGCAACTACTCACTGTGGGTGTCGAGTACTGAGTACCTTGATTTTAAATTTTATTTGATTTTAATAGCCACATGCAAACAGTGCCTCCAGTATTGAACAATGCAGCTCCAGAGAGGCTTCCTCTGACTAGGAAGGGAGCCATGAAGGCTGTGGGGTCAACTCGATTACCCTCAGTTTCCTAAGCAGTGGAAGTTCCTCCCAAAGTTGTCAGTAGATGGACCATAAGTCTTGTTATTTGATATCAGGAAGTTCTATCACTTTCTATATCTTCCTAGATATTTTGGTGGAAATTTGGGAATCACTGCATGGAAGAATGTTAAATACCATTTTAGAGCATAAGTCTATTATATTCCTCTTCCTTTTTTTCCTTCTAGCCTGCCTACTTGCTATCTATTTGTAAGCAATGGTAACAGTCCTTAAGCCAAAATGTAAAAATCACTTTTTCTTTTACTTCCTTCTACTTTGGGACCTTTGGGAACCAAATTTTATTACATATAGGAAAAGTGAGTGTTGAATTTTTTATGGCAGCTGGGTAGGGTACCGCATACAGAAGCAATACTTTCAAATTCTTAGGTCAGAGCTTAGCTTCTTAGTCATTTTATGGTCTTATCTTCCTTAAGGATATTTTTAAAAATGAAAGAAAATTTGAATTTCTGTGCTTCCCACATCAGGAATGAGTTTTTAAGGAAATCACTTTATAACAAATTAAACTACTAATTGATTAATTTAGTAATCAATAAACATGGTGATTTTTTTTTCATGCAGGTCTCTGCTAGCTACTTTGGAAGAGAAAAAAGGGGATAAAATGATATATGTACAGTGTGAAGGGTACTTTTTAAGGATTTTTCAGTTAAAATAACATCCCAGTAGAGATAAAAATTAACATTTATGTAATAAATATATCGACTTGGTAGAATAGAATTCAATTAGAAGAAATTTGGAAAGCCCTAGAAAATCTGGGACATGGTTTTTATGTGCACAGAAATAGTTTTTGCCTTAGAGAAGTTGATATGCACAAAAATATAGGTGGCCTGCCTAAGGAACAATGCTGAGCTCCAGCAGATTATAGTAATTTATTTTTATTTTATTTTTCAGTAAGATTTTATTTATTTATTTATTTGAGAGAAAGAGCATAGGGGAGGGGCAGAGGGAGAAGGAGAGAGAGAATCTGAAGCAGACTCTATGCTCAGCATGGAGCCCCACACAGGGCTCGATCTCATGATCCTGAGATCATGACCCGAGCCAAAATCAAGAGCCAGATGCTTAACTGATTGAGCCACCCAGGTGTCCTATTTTTATTTATTTATTTATTTATTTACAGAGTGGGAATTGGGGGAGAGAAATAGAGGAGCAACAGAGGGAAAGAATCTTAAGCGGTCTCCATAGTCACTGTGGAGCTCAACATGGGTCTTGATCTCAAAGCCCTGAGATTATGACCTGAGACAAAACTAAGAGTCAGATGCTTAACCAACTAACTATCCAGACCCCCTTACAGTTATTACTTTTAATTAAAAAATTGATTTCTGTGATTTCTGGGACCTTCCACAAATACATACAAAAGAACCTCGGTACTCCTTCACCTCCTCTTCTTTATAATTATGTCTTGTAACTTTAATATTTCTTTTCTAAGAGTAGGATCTTGGGTAAATTGGAATGAGTGATACAGTGAATTCTTACATCGTTCACATATGTATCTACTACATGCCAGGCACTGGGCTAGGTGCGGGTCAGGGGAAGAGATGCCCTTCAGCTAGAAAGCACTGCAAATCTGAGAATGGATTTATCCTTGACAGGATTAATTTCTGTTGCAGAAAGAGAATAAAGTGTGAGAGAATCTGGAAAGGAGCTCATCACAACAGAGCTAATGCACTACTCTGAAGTGCAGTTGGAAAGCTAGGGTGTTATTTTTAAGTCCTCAGAAGACCTTTATTTTATTTTTTGCTGTTCTTGCCTTGGTAAGACTTAGCATCAAATTGAAGAAATTTAATGTTTCAAGAAAGGAGTGAATGAAGGGAAAAGAGACTCTAAAAGTTCAACAACTCCAATCTCCACTCCCCAACCACCATGGCATGGACTGTTGATCATTGAACATTTGAACAGTTCTGCTTCGATATAGCTTTTTCTGTGCTGCCAGTTAATGGAGACATTAAAGCTCTTTGGAAACAATTTGGATATAGTAAGATTCCACCCCCCCCCCCCAGGAAAGGGAAATAGCAATCTTGCTAACTAATACATTTTTCTTTGCCAATATTGATTTGTCAAGGGATCCATGTGTTTACTCTTCAGTACCCCCGAGGGAGAGAAAAGGTTATTTATAAGAAGATAGAAGTAGAGAGCAGAAGAGTGCAGATCAAAGGGCCTCTAAAAGAAAGGCAATGCAATGAGGTCCCTGGCTTTATTCTGCACAACCTCAGCATCTTCTAGCTTTGGTGAGTTGAGATTCCCTGTATTCCTTTAATTTCCCTCTCCCAGTTACATTGGAGACAGGACTGCAAAGCACTGGCTTGCTTCTACATAAAGATAAAGAGGAGTATAATTCAAAGTAGATTAAGGTGATTGGTTTAGGATCAACATGTGGCAGGGCTGGTAGATGCTATGGTGGCAGTAGGGGGTTGTAACATGAATTAGGTAATTAATTAGGTAATAAAAAGGTAAAAACATTAATTAATTGCAAAGGTTCTGGAAAGCAAGTTGAGAGTTGGATTCTGTTCTCAGTCTTAGGATTAATTCCGTGGGCCTGGTCTGAGTCACAGTAACTTGTCATGTCTCTGGTGCATTAGGCTGTGAAATAGAGTTTTTGGACATGCTACTCCATTTTCGTGTAAGCACTTGATTTTTCCTTCTGGCTTTAAACTGGCCTCCCTCAAAATTCTGCTGCTTTCCAAAGCAGTGTTAGGAGGTTCACTACTCTACTGGAGTGGCCCTGATTGAACCACTTAGAGGTATCCATAAGCTGACCAGTAACCTGTGGCAGGCTTTCAGTTGGAGGTATCTTCTCAGAGATGATAGTCATTAGCTGAGACAAATACACTCGATCTCTTAAAAATCTGCACCGATTAATCCACAGGGAAGTTGTTAGTTGATGATGGTTGCTGGAGCTGAAATGGCTGGTAATCATGCTGCTGTGGTCTTTCCTTGAGATGGTTTTTTGAAACCAAAAGAACCTAATCTAGACTTAGTAATGTAAAGATATAGTAAAAATTGATTTGATTTCATATCCTTTGGTTCTTTCACTGGTTTATGAAATTGCTTGCTCACTTTTTTTTCCTTCTATGGAGTATTCCTTAGAACAGCATTTCTTAATATTTTTGATCTCAGAACTTCTTTATACTCTTCAAAGTTATTGAGGGCCCCAAAGAACTTTTGTTTATATAAGTTATATCTACCAATATTTACTGAAATTAAAACTGATAATATATGTGTTTTCTTACTAATGTATTTAAAAACAATAAACCCATTATGTTAATATAAAAAAATTTCTTTATGCAAAAACCCGTACTTTCTAGAACAGAAAAGTAGTGAGTAGAGCACCATCATTTTATTTTTGCAAATCTTTTGATGTCTGATAATAGGAGACAACTAGATTCTCACATATATATATTCAGTCTGTTACCATATGTTCTTTGATTGAAGTATGTGAAGAAAATCCAGCTTTGCATAGCTCAAAGGTGGAAAAAAATAATTTTAACAGTTTTTCTCAGATAGTTGTAGATATTCTCCTGTAGATATTCTCCTCTGATATTATACCAAAGTTTGACAAGTGGTAGTTTCTTAAAAATTAGTTGCAAAATAGACAGTAAAACTGTATCAGTGGACTTTTTGTACTGTTATATTAAAATCCATTAGTCTGTATTACACTTTGAATAAAACTTTTTCCTGCACATAATTTTGTAACCTTATGTCTTGGTCATTTGGAAAGTATTGGTATTGAGTTATTCAGATCTTCAAAATGTTGACATGCTTCATTCTAATATATGAAAATTCATGTTTATTAATATCAACAGAAAAGTCTTTAAATATTGGGAAGTTGTCAAGGTTATTATGTTGGTCATATTTTCCATAATTCCATTTTTGCTGGAAAGCTAAAATTTTATCATTAGCAATAAATACAGTCGGTTTTCCTCAAAGTGATAGGCTTACTTTGTGTTTGAAAAAAAAAAGTTTTGCAGAATACCTTTTTTCTTCCAAATGGTTTTTAAAATTCCAGTTAGTTTGTTCCATGCTCATGGATTGGAAGAATAAATATTGTGAAAATGTCTATGCTACCTAGAGCAGTCTACGTATTTAACACAATCCCTATCAAAATGCCATCCATTTTTTTTTCTAAGAAATAGAACAAATAATCCTAAAATTTGTATGGAATCAGAAAAGACCTTGAATAGCCAGAGGAATGTTGAAAAAGAAAACCAAAGTTGGTAGCATAACAATTCCAGACTTCAAGCTCTATTACAAAGCTGTATTCATGAAGCAGTATGGTATTGGCACAAAAACAGACACATAGATTCATGGAACATAATAAAGAGCCCAGAAATGGACCCTCAACTCTATGGTCAACCAATCTTTGAAAAAGCAGGAAAGAATGTCCAATGGAAAAAAGTCTCTTCAACAAATGGTGTTGGGAAAATTGTACAGTCACATGCAGAAGAATGAAAGTGGACCATTTCCTTACACCACACACAAAAACAGACTCCAAATGGATGAAAGACCTCAATGTGAGAAAGGAATCCATCAAAAGAAATGAAATCTTGCCATTTGCAATGACATGTTGTGCTGAGTGAAATAAATCAGTCAGAGAAAGACAATTCTCATATGATCTCTCTGATGTGAGGAATTTGAGAGACAAGGCAAGGGGTTGTGGGGGTAGGGAGGGGAAAAATGAAACAAGATGGGATCAGAACACAAACCATCAGAGACTCTTAATTTCATGAAACAAACTTAGAGTTGCTGGGGTTTGGAGGGGGTAGGGATAGGGTGGCTGGGTTATGGACGTTGGGGAGAGCATGTGCTATGTTAAGTGCTGTGAAATGTGTAAGTCTGATGATTCATAGACCTGTACTCCTGGGGCAAATAATACATTATATGTTAATAAAAATAAAATTAAAATTCCAGTTAGTTAACATACAGTGTAATTAGTTTCAGGTGCAGGATTTAGTGATTCATCACTAACATACAACACCCAGTGCTCATCACAAGTGCAGTCCTTAATACCTATCATCTATTTAACCACTTCCAGCCCCCACCCCATCCACCTACATCCATCAATCATCAGTTTGTTTTCTACAATTAAGACTCTGTTTTGTGGTTTGCCTCTCTTCCTCCCCCACCATGTTTATCTGTTTTGTTTCTTAAATTCCATATATGAGAGGAATCATATTGTATTTGTCTTTGTCTGACTGACTTATTTCACTTAGCATAATACTCTCTAGATCCATCCATGTTGCAAATGGGAAGATATCATTCTTTTTTAATGGCTGAATGATGTTCCATTGTATATATGTACCATAATTTCTTTATCCATTAATCAATGGACATTTTGGCTCTTTCCATAATTTGGCTATCGTTCATAGTGTTGCTGTAAACACGGGGGTGCACGTATCTCTTCAAATCAGTATTTTTGTATTCTTTGGGTAAATATCTAGTAGTGCAATTGCTGGATCCTAAGGCAGTTATATTTTTAGAACTTTTTTTTTTTTTACTTTTTGATGAGCCTCCATACTTTTTTCCAGAGAGACTGCACTTGTTTGCATTCTCACCAACAGTACCAGAGCGTCCCCCTTTCTCCACATCCTCTACTTAAGTCTAAATAATCTAAATAATAAATTATTTGTCTGTAAGTTCTTTACAGCAAATTTGTTCCAGAAAGAAGTAGCAAGTTCATATTGCAACTCAATTGCACATGTGCTTTTCCTCAAGACAACCAGTGAATTAGATATGCAGCAGAAGAGTTTTATAGGTATCTCCCATTTTGGCACATAGAGTATTAAAGAATATACTCAAGGTTGACATTTAATAAGATTAAGAGCCTTGCTTCACTGAGGACATTCTTTTTATTTTTCCTATTTTTAAATTTTATTTATTTTCAGTGTTCCAAAATTCATTGTTTATGTACCACACCAATTTTTAAGTGGAATTGCCTTTTTTCCCCTTTTTTCTTACACAAATGCATATTGATGAACAATACAATGACACTGGTATCATTTGGTGGTACTCACTGCTTTGATTGTAAAGCATCAGCACTGTTAACTACCACTGCTTTTGTACCCTCAGTGCAAATATCAACACAGCGAGAAAGGCAAATAATGCCTTAGTATTACTGTGAAAATAGTTTTAACTGTGTGGATTCCCTGAAAGTATTTTACAGAGTCCATGAAAGTTTCCTGGAGATACTAGGGTTCTATGGGCCACACTTTGAGAACTGCTACCCTACAGGCTAAGTATAGGTTTTAGTACACTGGTCCTTAAGCTTTTGTTTTTTATCACACTTTCAGTTACTAGAGATTGGATAGTAGAAGTAAAGAGATTAAAAAGAGAACAATGGTTTTTTTTAAAGCATTTTATTGAAAATTTAAATGAGATGCTAAGAGGCTAAATAGACATCCTTGAGGATTTTGTTTTGATCTTTACCTAGACTCTTACTGTGTAATTTGAAGTCAATATCATGTCAAGTGTTCCATGGTTAAGGAATATGGCATTATGAGCTTAGAAGAAAGATTATGTCTCAATGACATAAACAGAATTTGCATCAAACAAATAAATATATTTCAGATCCATACAGTTTATGCTTGGGGGGTTATAAGAACTGAAGAATTATAGAAAATGTGACTTTGTGCTCCAGAAATATTACTAGAAAAAGTAAGTGATTAGAATAAATAGGTAAATAGGGAGTCTAGGGGGGAGGAAGATGGTGGGATCCCACCAGTACAACTAGATAACTTGTCCTTAAGCAGTATGGAGGTGCATCAAATCATCCAAAATACCCCAGAAATCGATCTGAAGACATAGAACAAATTCCACAACTAAAGAGAGAGAAAAGGCCACATCAAAGAAGGTAGAAAGTATGAAAACATGATTTAGGGGAGAAAGAGATCCTGGCTACTGTGAAGGGGAGGGAGAAGGGTCATGGTCATGGAGAAGGGCAGGATAGAGGAATTTATCCCATATGAAAGAACAAGATTAGGCCATGGCCAGAGATCTAAGTGAAACAGATATAAGTAACATACCTGATGGAGAATTTAAAGCAACAATATAAGGATACTTACTGGCCTTTAGAAAAGGATAGAAAACCTCAGAGACAGAGAGAAAAGAGCTTAAAAAGAATCAGAGATTAAGAGTGCAATAAATGAGATTAGAAACATGCTTGATGCTATGAACAGTAGGCTGGGAGAAGCAGAGGAATAAATTAATGACCTAGAAGACAATGTAATGGAAAGTAAAAAAGTTGAACAAAAGAGAGAAAGAATTCGCAAAATGAGAATAGACTCGGAGAAGTCAGTGACTTTATCAAATGTAATATTTGTATTTTAGGAGTCCCAGAAGAAAAGTGAGAGAAAAGGGAACAGAAAATTTATTTGAAGAAATAATAGCAGAAAACTTCCCTAATCTGGAGAAGGAAAGAGACCTCCAGATCAAGGAGGCACACAGACCTTCCATCAAAGTCAACAAAAGCAGCCCCACACCAAGACCTATTGTAATTAAATTAGCAAAATATAGTGATACAGAAAAAAGTGTTAATAGCAGCAAGATAAAAGTAGTCCTTAACTTACAAGGGAAGACCCATAGGGGTAGCAGGAGATTTTTCAGCAGGAGCTTTGCAAGCCTAGGGAATGGCAGGATATATTCGGAGTGCCGAATGAGAAAAATCTGCAGCCAAGAATATCCAGCAAGGTTATCATTCCAGATAGAAGGAGAGATAAAGAGTTTCCCAGACAAACAGAAACTAAAGGAGTTCATGACTACTAAACCAGTCCTGCAAGAAATACTAAGGGGACTCTTTGAGTGGAAAGGACAGACCAAGAGTGACAGTATAAAGACAGGAAACACAAAAGCAGTAAAAATGAGTATTTTTGTAAAAAAAAAAATCAGTCAAGGAATTCACAAGAAAAGGGTGTAAGATATAATAACATATACCTAAAATGGGAGGAGAAAAAAGAATTGGTTCAAAATGAAATGATCATCAACTTAATATAGACTGCTATATACAGAAAAGGTTATATACAAACCTAATGGTAACCATATATCAAAAACCACTAATAAACATGCAAAGAATAGAGAAGAAATCCATATATATCACCAACAAAATATGAAAGACAAGAAAGGATCAGAGAAAATGGCAATAAATACATACCTATCAATAAGCACTTTGAATGTAAATGGACTGAATATTTCAATCAAAAGACATAAGGTATCAGAATGGGTGAAAAAATAAGACCCATCTATATGCTGCTTATAAGACACTCAATTTAGGACTAAAGACACTTGCAGAATGAAAGTGAGGGGACAGAGAAATACTTACCATGCAAATCAATGTCAAAAGAATGCCAGAGTAGCAATACTTATTTTGGACAAACAAAAAAGACTATTTCTTTTTATTTTCTATGTGCATCAATCTTTTTCTTTATTTATATTCAACTAGCTAACATATAGTACATTATTGGTTTCAGATGTAGAGTTCAGTAACTTATCAGTTGCATATAACACCCAGTGCTCATCACATCATGTGCCCTCCTTAATGCCCATTACCCAATTACCCCATCACCCAGTTACCTCATCCCCCAATTCACCTCCCCTCCAGCAACCCTCAGTTTTTTTTCCTATAGTTTAGAGTATCTCACAGTTTGTTGGACAAATTAGACTTTAAAACAAGGACTGTAATGGATAAAGAAGGGACACTATATAATAATAAATGGGACAACCCAACAACAAGATACAACAATTATAAATATTTATGCACCCAGTATGGGAGCACCAAAATATATCAAATAGTAACAAAAAGGAACTAATCAATACTAATTAAATAATAGTAGAGGACTTTAAAGCCTCACTCACTTCAATGGGACAAATCATCTAAACAGAAAATAAATAAGGAAACAGTGGCTTTCAATGACACAGTGGACCAGATAGGCTTAACAGATATATTCAGAACATTCCATCCTAAAACAGCAGAATACACATTCTTTTCAAGGGCACATGGAACTTTCTCCAGAATAGGTCATATATTGGGCCACAAAACAGGACTCAAAAAATACAAGAAGACTGAAGTCATACCATGCATCTTTTCTTGGACCCATTATGAAACTAGAGGTCAACACAAGGAAAAGCCTGGAAAGATCACAAATACATGGAGGTTAAAGAACATTTTAACTAAACAATGAAAGGGTCAACCAGAAAGTAAAATAAGAAACAAAAAATTACATGGAAACAAATGAAAATGGAAACACATGGTCCAAAACCTTTGGGATGCAGCAAAAGTGGTCGTAAGAGAGAAGTATATAGGAATATAGGCCTATCTCAAGAAGGAAGAAAAAGTTCAAATCAACAATCTAACCTTACACATAAAGGAGTTAGAAAAAGAACAACAAACAAAGCCTAAAGCCAGTAAAAGGAAGGAAATCATAAACATTAGAGCAGAAATAAATGATATGGATACAAAAAACATTGGAACAAATCAGTGAAACCAGGAGCTGGCTCTCTGAAAAAAATAGTAAAATTGTTATACCTCTAGCCTGATTTATCAAAAAGAGAAAGGACCCAAATAAATAAAATAAAAAATGAGAGAGAACTAACAACCAACACCACAGAAATACAACATTTATAAGAGAATATTATGAAAAATTATATGCCAACAAACTGGACAATCTGGAAGAAATGGATAAATTCCTAGAAACATAAATCACCAAAACTGAAACAGGAGGAAGTAGAATACTTGAACAGACTTATAACCAGAAAATAAATTGAATCAGTAATCAAAAAACTTTCCACAAACAAAAATCCTGGCCAGATGGCTTCACAGGGGAATTCTACCAAACATTTAAGGAAGAGTTAATACCTGTTCTTCTCATACTGTTCCAAAATAGAAAAGGAAGGAAATAGAAAAGGAAGGAAAACTTTCAAATTCATTCTATGAGGCCAGCATTACCCTGATACCAAACCAGATAAAGACATCACAAAAAAAGAAAACTACAGGCCAATATCTCTCATGAACATAGACACCAAAATCCTCAATAAAATACTCGCAAATTGAATGCAGCATATGTTAAAAAAAATCATTCATCACGATCAAGTGGGATTTATTCCTGGGTAGCCAGTGTGGTTCAATAATCACAAATCAATCAACCTGATACTCCACATTAATAAAATAAAGAATAAGAATCATATGATCATTAAAAAAAAGATTTATTTATTTGAGATAGAATGAGGGTGAGAGAGAGAGAGAGCAAGAGAGAGCACAAGCTGGGCAGGGGAAAGGTAGAGAAAAAGAGAGAGAGAGAGAGAAGCAGGTTGTCCCCTGAACAGGGAGCCCAGTGTGGGACTTGATCCCATGATCCCTGGGATCATGACCTGAACCAAAGGCAGACACTTAACTGAGCCACGCAGGTGCCCCCCAATATGATCATTTCAAAGATGCAGAAAAAACATTTGATAAAGTACAACATCATTCATGATGAAATCCCTCAACAAAGTAGGTTTAGAGGGAGCATACATCAACATAATATGGACCATCTATGAAAAACCCACAGGTGATATCGTCCTCAATGGGAAAAACCAAGAGCTTTTCCTCTATAGTCAGGAATTAAAGCAGGGATGTCCACTCTCACCACTTTTATTCAGCATAGTACTGGAAGTCCTAGCCACAGCAATCAGACAACATAAAGAAATAAAAGGCATAAAAATTAGCCAGGAAGAAATAAAACATTCACTATTTGCAGATGGCAGGATACTCTATAGAAAACCCAAAAAACTCCACCTCAAAAATGCTATAACTCATAATGAATTCAGTAAAGTCAAAGGATACAAAATCAATGTACAGAAACCTGTTGTATTTCTATACACCAATAATGAAGCAGCAGAAAGAGAAATCAAGGAATCCCATTTATAATTGCACCAAAACCAATAAAATAACCCAAGAATAAGTCTAAATAAAGTGGTAAAAGACCTGTACTATGAAAACTATAAAACACTGATGAAAGAAATTGAATATGATGCAAAGAAATGGAAAGGACATTCCATGCTCATGGAATGCAAGAACAAATACTGTTAAAATGTCTGTACTACACGAAGCAATGTACACATTTAATGCAATCTCTGTTAAATGCCGCCAGCATTTTTCACAGAGCTAGAACAAGCAATCCTAATATTTGTATGGAACCACAAAAGACCCTGAATAGTCAAATCAGTCATGAGAAAGAAAAGCAAAGGTGGAGGCTTTACAATTCTGGACTTCATGGTATATTACAAAGCTGTAGTAATCAACACAGTATGGTACTGGCACAAAAACAGACACAGAGATCAATGGAACAGAATAGAAAACCCAGAAAACCCACAGTTGTATGGTGTTAACCTTTGACAAAGCGGGAAGGGATATGCAATTGGTAAAAGAATATCTATTCAACAGATGGTGTTGGGAAAGCTGGATAGCAGCAGGCAAAAAGAATGAAACTGGACCATTTTCTTTCTATACAAAAAAATAAACTCAAAATTGATTAAGGACCTAGACATGGGACCTGAAACCATAAAGATCCTAGAAGAGAATACAGGCAGTAACCACTTTGACATCAGCCATAGCAACTTCTTTCTAGATAGGTTGTCTGAGGCAAGAGAAATAAAAGCAAAAATAAATTATTGGGACTATGTCACATAAAAAACCTCTGCACATTGAAGGAAATAGTCAACAAAACTAAAAGGCAACCTATCGAATGGAAGAAGCTATTAGCAAATGACATATCCATAAAAGGTAAATATCCATAAATACATAAAGAACTTATAAAGTTCAACACCCAGAAAGCAAATGATCCAGTAAAAAAATGGGTAGAAGACATGAATAGACATTTTTCCATGGAAGACATGCAAATGGCAAACACATACATGAAAAGATGCTCAACATCACTCATCAGCAGGGAAATACAAATCAAAACTACAATAAGATATCTCCTCACACTGTCAGAATGGCTAAAAATAACAAGAAACAACAGATGTTATTGGTGGGGATGTGGAAAAAGGGGAGAATGTGAGGATGTGGAAAAATGGGGGAATGACAACTGGTGCATCCACTCTGGAAGACAGTATGAAGGTTTCTCAAAAAGTTAAAAATAGAACTACCCTATGATCCTGTAATGGCACTACTAGGTATTTACCCAAAGAATACAAAAGTACTAATTCAAAGGAATATGTTCACCCCAATGTATACAGCAGCATTATATAAAATAACTAAATTATGGAAACACCCCAATTGTCTATCCATTGATAAATGGATAAAGAATATGTACACATGCAACGGAATATTACTCAGCCATCAAAAAGAATGAAATCTTGCCGTTTGCAATGATATGGATGGAGTTAGTGTTATGCTACGTGAACTAAGTCAGAGAAAGAGAGATACCATATGGTTTCACTCATATGTAGAATTTTTTAAAAGATTTTATTTATCCTCGAGAGAGGGTGAACAAGCACAAGCAGGGGAGGGGAAGAGGTGTAGAGGGAAAGGGAGAAGCATAATCCCCATTGAGCAGGGAGCCCAATTTGGGGGGTGAGTTAATCCCAGGACACTGAGATCATGACCTGAGATGAAGGCAGACACTTAACTGACTGAGCCACCCAGGAGCCCCTATATGTGGAATATAAGAAACAATACAAATGAGCAAAGGGAAAAAAGAGAGCAGTAAACCAAGAAACAGACTCTTAACTATAGAGAACAAACTGATGGTTACCAGAAGGAAGGTGGATGGGGGATGGGTTAAGTAGGTGATGGAGATTAAGGAGTGCATTTCCTGTGATGAGCACTGGGTGTTGTATATAAGTGTTGAATTACTATAATGTAATCCTGATACTAATAATACATTGTATGTTAGCTAACTGGAATTTAAAAACTAAAAAAAGTAAGTAAGTAAATAATAATAGTGCCGTGAAAGAAAAAAAAGTGCTCTAAATTCTATGAGGTCTTAAATCTTAAGAATGAACGAGAAAAATCTGGATGGGTAGTTAAGATTTAGAGGGAAAGGAAGATTAGCTTGAGCTCATTAATTAGTGCATGCTGCTTAAATTCACAATGTTGGCAAAAAAGAAGTCTTTTAAATAACACATTATGAGAATATGCCAATACGGCAGTGTGTTCATTAGGAAAAATGTCAAATATCTGGAGAATGTTGAAGTTCTGTTGAAAAGAATGACTTATTTTAATGTTTGTATTGAGTCTAGACTTCAAAATGATCTTTTTTTTTTGTTTTTTAAAGAAAGATCCTTGAAGTGACATCTACCCTATTAAAACAGTCAATTAAATTTATTTTTAGAACTTCCCAAACCACGGAGTGTGACATTCATACAAAGTTATCTCTACCCTTACCCTCTTTAGAAAAATCTTATTTCATAATATTTTCTGTGAGAATACTGCAGCATATTTTACACTTTGTACCATACTATAGTTTTCTAGTGCTTTTTCCAGTATACCTATGTATAATTTGCTCAATTTTTTTCTCTTGAAAAGACCTCTGACAATTCACAACGGCTTCCATATCTCTTAGGTGTTTCTCACAATATTAGATATTATGGCACAGAATACGGCCTGAAAAGAAAGATATAGTGAAATATACCAATGGACTCTTACATGAAAAGAATGAATTATATGTATGCTCACTGATTTTATGTATATGTTAATTCATAGAATAAAAAATATAAATATACACACATCAAAATGTTAATAATGTCTGAGAGTTGGCAAGGGTGGTGGAGGTTTATGATTGAAGATGTGCTTTTTACTCTTACTTCTGTGATATTTGATTTTTTTTTAACAAGTATGCATTCCCTCAAAAACCAAGGAAAGGGCACATACTGATTCAAAATAAATAAATAAAAATAAAAGTAATATATTGTGATTTGCTTATAGTAGAAAGTTTGGGAAGCTGAAAGTTACAGAGAAGAAAACAGAAATCTTAAGTTGGGAAGATACAACATAAAAATAACTAGAACTCAACATTTATTTAGTATTCCAGTGACATACTCTGGCATCAAAAACCATTTCTAGCTATAAGACTAGAAATAACCTTGTACCTCCTTATAATCATGGTGCTAGGCCCAAATTTTGCTCCCAGATTATTTTGTTATCCTTATGAATGAATAAAGGTATAAAGTCAGGATGAAAAGTCAAATGCTTGGAGAGGTTTCAATTTATATTACTGGTAAACTTCTTTTTTGTCTTGACGGTGAGAGGGTACTATCCTGACCCTCTGTAAATAGTACTGTCTGATTTCTGAGAATCTCTTTGACTTATGGAACAATGTCATCTACATTTGACAGGCGGGATGGTAGGTGGGAGAAAGGCATGAATAATATGTGCTCTAAAAAGACTGGCTGTACAGAAGCAAGAGAAGAAAGGGCCTCTGAGTATTATTTGCCAATTCTTGGGTCCATGGTCAAAGGAATGAGACTGATACAAAGCAAAAGTCAAGCAAAGCTTTATTTCACACCAAGCATCAAGAATCAAACTGACCGTTCCGGGCCGCCTCTTACAGAGAGAGCGCCCCCTCCCTGCCTTACAGACTAACTTTTATAGAGCAAAGGCCATGTGGTTGAGCCTGGCCACACACAGGTGGCCAATGAGATTGTAACACACAGAGAAAGCTGCACAGTCATGCTAGGTCACTCACGGGTGGCCAATTGAATTACAGTTCACCCCACGGTATCTATTTGAACTAGCCTATCACCTTGGTTAGAATTGGTGCCCAAAAGGCAGGGCCCACACTCCTTGGTAGCTAGGGAGACAGTATGTGTGCCCCACTGATTGGGTGTCTCCACCTGGCCTGACTCATCCCTGAATTTGGGCTGTTATCTCCACCTGACCTGACCCGCCCTTGTATTTGGGCTGTTATCAGGGACTGGTTGACCATATTTTACTGGTTTCCCGGACTTGCTTTTAAGTAAGTCCCCTGGGGAGATGCAGGGTCAGTTTAAGTTTTACTGTATAAACAACAAAATGGCTGTTCAACCGAGGTGGAGCCGCTCTGGCTAAATAGGCCCTTACACCAATGATCTTAACAAAGCCTCCCGTAGAAAACGGGTCTGGTCTACTCCAAAGTGTGACAGGTGTGGCACAAATGGAAAAGACCCTGGGTCCAGCTTGAGAGATTCTATTTACCTGAGAAGCATATTTTCAGTTCCCTGGTCAAACTGTTAAAGGAAGTGGGGCTGATTTCTCAGAATACTTTGTCTGTAACTAGAGTGAATCATATATTCCAGTTTTCTCAGGTCAGTTCTAGTTAGCTGCTGTTTCCTTGGCCTAATTGTTGATAAGTCTCCTCTTTTATTCTCAGAAGTATCCTGAAAGGTCAAGTATTTGGCATTCTTCTTATGGCTGAACTGTTGGGTAAAACATCATAGTGGATGTGGCAGAATATTGATGGTTTGCAAAATGGTCATTCTCAACCATTATCTTTTTTATCATCTCCCATTATAGAGGTCAAGAAAATGAAATACTCACTTTTGTAGCCTTCTTGCAGCTAGGATTGGCCATGCTACAAAATTTTGGCCAATGAGAACTTTCTGGAAAAGATCAAAATCTATTGCTATTGACTTTCTCTCTTTGTCCTATTTTGTGTGTGGAAATGATACCTGGGATTGTAAGAGTCACCTTGAAACTGAGTGAAAGGCCAAGAATATCTCAGAGACTAAGCTCTAATAGTATTGGCCCTGTCGATCCTATATCAGCAGTCAGCTAACCTGAGCGCAAATTATAGCTATTTGTTGTAGTGCCTTTTAGTTGGTTTTCTGTTACCTGCAGCTAAAATCAGTCCCAATATGCATAATGGGTTACTTTCTTTTTTTATTTTAGATCAGCCAGTTGTGCCAGGCCTGGGAATCAACCTCTTCTTGGGATGTAGTTTACTGCCCTTTGGTGATGGCAAGTCAATCCTTTTAATGTTTCTCATTCAAGAGAATGAGATGCGAATGCCATATGGAAATGCCAAAACACAAAAAGATAGGGTGTATAGGGTCAGGATGCAGGAAATGGGGGAAAGCAACAAGTTTGTCTCCTTTCATCTGAAGGAGTTCTTATTCTGGAAATATAGCATTTATTTTCTGAGAACTCTAAGGCACTGTGCATTTGGCAAGGTTTAGTCATTTTTCATCTTCCCTACTAATGTCTTTAGGGAGGGAGAAGATAAATCTGAATGTCATCAGGATACATATGGAGCTGAGGGCCACAGTTCCTAATTAAGTCCTCTCCAAAGACCCACTTGGATGTCTTGGTATAGGAGATAAACAGACTACCCAAAGATGCTCCCCCACCCCCCGCCGTAGCCATCCAAAGACTCCAGACACATTAGACACATTACCTTGTGTTAATGACAGTGGTAGAAGAGGGCTAAGATACTTAACACCCTCACCTCATGCTGGCTAGATGGCAAGGTCCTGGTTCTCTGATAGTAACTACTTTAAGGGGATAGGTATTTTATTTATTGCAGTGCTGCTGAGGAAACAGAATCCCAATCAGAGCAGGCCCTGAAGCAATTTGAGTCTTGCCGACTAACCCCAAATAGAATGCACTTGAACCTTGCCAGGAATCAGAATGGCATTTTCTTGAAGGGAGAGAAAAGTAATTTGGGAAACACAAAATCTTTTAAAAGGTTCTCCTTTGACTTCCCGAGGTTCATATTTCCACTGAGTCCAATAGTGTGGTAGTTAAAAAAAAAAAAAATCTGTTTATCCTATGTTTTTCCAAAGGGTTCCCTCTATCTCTTACTATATTGAGAACCTCCCAGGAAATTATCAGTGCTTATCCTGAGTCTGGTTCTACCAGTCCCTGCCAATATTAAGCCAAATGATTCAAGAATCCATCTGTGAGGATAGATAAGAGTGTCTTTCCATTTACATCAGACACCTGGATTCTGGTTTTGATGACTGGTCATCAGAACAGCCCAGACAGCAAAACAGAACTCACATTTTTGTCAACCTTTTTTTTTTTTTTTTTCTTTCTAACGCGAAACCTAGATGAGACTAAACCAAGAGAGATGATTTTACATTTTTGGCAGGAAAAGTACTTTAATCTAGATACATAGTTTATTTCCCTAGAGAAGGAAGTTCAGATCAGCAAATGGCCTATTTTTCCATGAAGTTTGTGCTAAAAAAATGGAAGTAAGTGCCTACAATTTTTCAAATCTGGTCATTGAGATTGCAGCCTTTTTTCACCCAAAGTTTCTCTCAATCCACCTTTCACTAGCTTACTTTTCAGGAAAAGTTAACAATGACTGAATTTTAAAATCTGATTTACATGTCTAAATGATGAAGTTTTAGAACATAGGCAAGGTTCGGTGGGGTGCGGTCTGGAGCGATGACCAAGAAAGAATTATTGAGACATCTTTGGTGCAAAATGGTATTATTAAAGCATGGGGACAGGACCGGTGGGCAGAAAGAGCTGCTGCCCCGGGGCTCTGACGAGTGGTCCATTATATACTTCCAAGTTGGGAGGGGGTAAGGGTAGTGTAAGTCTCTAAGGAATTTTGGAAGCAAGGTTTTCAGGACCTTGAGCGGCTAGCTATTGTTGGGAAAAAGGTTATTCACTACCGGTAATAAAACCTTTGTTATGAGACACTTCACATGTATTTCAGTGGGCCCTAGGCTTGGGAATGATTGTCAACACCAACTTGGAGGGTTACGAGATAAAGGAAGTTTCCAAAGGAATTGTTAAAGTAGACTTACAGGATCCTGGTTGGGGGTAGGGCTGGGTCAGGCTAGGATGGCCCTTTGCCCTTAGCAAAGCCTTAAGGTGGAGGTAGTTGAGTCCCTAGAGGAATGTCACTCTGTTTCAAGGGCTTGTCAGTGGGTAAGGAAATTTAATAACTTTTCTTCTGCCTGTGTTTCCCACATCATAAGCAGCATATTCCTAAGAGAGTCTGTTTTTCCACTTGGTTAAAGTAGAATGAGACATTTGCAATTTTGGATAGTCTCTGTTTAGGCTTGCTGGGCTACATCTAATCAAGGGTTAGAATGGAGTGGGTCAATCATGAGGGTGAAATCAAGTCCTATTTCAGTAGTAGGTTCAATGGAGACAAGGAAGTGTATTATTCCAGTATTGCTCCAGGATAAAAACAGACACTTATTTCATTAATTTTTGCAGAGTAGAGGTGAAATTCCATAATTTTTCCAGTTTTTAACAGCAAATTTCTTTTTTTTTTATAAATTTTTTATTTTTATAAACATATAAAGTATTTTTATCCCCAGGGGTACATGTCTGTGAATCGGCAGGTTTACACACTTCACAGCACTAACCATAGCACATACCCTCCCCAGTGTCCATTACCCCACCCCCTTTTCTCGACCCCCCTCCCCCCAGCAACCCTCAGTTTGTTTTGTGAGATTAAGAGTCACTTATGGTTTGTCTCCCTCCCAATCACATCTTTACAGCAGATTTCTAACAGTAGCTGCATATCTGTAAATTCTTTGATTATTGGAAGGTAATCTGTAGATGGTGGATGGAGTTCTATTAGGTTATCATTGTGACATTAGTAAATAATGACACAATTTCCCAATAAAAAGAACCCATTTGGTGAAATTTCCAAGACTGCTATATTTTTGCTCTCTGAGGACCTGAAGATTCTTTACCAGTTTACTTATATTAAATCTCATTTGCATGATTGCAAGGAGGGTAGACATCTTCCTCAAAATGTAAATACAGGGACAAGCAATGTGAGTCAAAGTAAAAACGAAATTCTCTTAGGAAGTTTGTGTCTACCTGTGCTATCAGCTTATCTCTCAATGTATTTGCCTTTATTTTTCTGTCCTTTTGTCTCAGTTCCTAATGGGAATTAGGATTAGGTAGAAGACATGCTGAATTGCTTAATGATAATAAAAATTGAGACTTACTGGCAGAGGGTAGAGGAAGGGGTCCAAAGGTTTGGAGAACTGGGAATGTGAGAGTGGGCTAGGAACCCCAACACCTGATAGTATTTTGCATGAGAGTATGGAAGACAGTTTTCCCAGGTGATGAGGAATGTGCTGGTGGGAGAGGCACCAGAATCACTGAGAAGCTCTAAAGCTCTGTAGAAGAGGCTATAGAAGATGCTGTTATATAACTGGGCCCCTGATAGCAAAGAGGGTGAAGAAAATCTGAAATATTAGAATATAGCTGGCAAACAGTTCAACCACCGGGAGAAAGATACAGACAATTTTCACAATAAGTGATAAAATCGGAGTGGCAACCAGGGGTGTCTCTCTGCAGAGAGCTATGGAGATGCGGAATGGCATCTCCATACAGTATTCCTAGAGGCAAGACAGACCGGCAAGCAAACGATAAGGATACTACTTGATTTACACAATCCAGATAAACCAGGGACAGGTGATCAGGAAGCTAACAATAGCCCCAACAAAACACATGATCTGCTACTTAGTTTCTGGACCTATGCCAGTTCTTGGATGTCAGGACCCTATGAGGAGTGATCCTGCAACACCATGCTACTTTTTTTTTAAAGATTTTATTTATTTATTTGTTTGTTTATTTAATTGTTTGTCAGAGAGAGAGTGAGCACAAGCAGGCAGAGTGGCAGGCAGAGGCAGAGAGAGAAGCAGGCTCCCTGCCGAGCAAGGACCCTGGGATCATGACCTGGGCTGAAGGCAGCGGCTTAACTGACTGAGCCGCCCAGGTGTCCCCACCATGCTACATTTAATCAGTAGTATTTCTCTACATCTCTCTCCAAATAGATGTAAAGACATTTACTGGGGTATCTTGCATTGGGGGAAAGGAGAATACCCAGGTTTCTGACGATTGTTGGGCACAAAGACTGATTTTCTTTTTTTTTTTTTTTAAAGATTTTTATTTATTTATTTATTTGAGGGAGAATGAGTGAGAGAGAGCATGAGAGAGGAGAAGGTCAGAGGGAGAAGTAGACTCCCCAAGGAGCTGGGAGCCCGATGTGGGACTCGATCCTGGAAGTCCAGGATCATGACCTGAGCCGAAGGCAGTTGCTCAAGCAACTGAGCCACCCAGGTATCCCCAGAGACTGATTTTCATTGGTGTCTGTGGACCCAAAGTGCTACCATGATTCCCAGTGGATGGTAAAAGGAGTCTTACCTCAGGACTGGCTTATTGTGAATCCACCTGGTCCATGGGCCTACAAAGATGTTACTTCCTTGTTCCTCTAATATACAACTGGAAAGGACAGACTTGGCAGTTGGCAGAACACTCATATTGGTTCCTGGACCCGTGAGGTAAGAGATGTCATAGAAAAGGAAGGTTGGGAACACCTGGGTGGTAAGGTTGGTTAAGCATCCAGCTCTTGGTTTCAGATCAAGCCCCGTGTCAGACTCGATGCTCAGTGCAGAGTCCACTTGAAATTCTCTCCCCCTCTCTCTGCCTCCCCCCACTCATCCTCTCTCTCTGAAATAAATAAATCTTTAAAAAAAAATAAGGGAAGTTCAATTCTAAGTCTCTAAATTTTGCCCTTCCTCCAAACTCTCTATCCCTGGCCCAGAGAGTAAATCAAAAGAAATACCATATCCCGTAGGGAAGATTAATGCCATTCTTTCCTGCAGGGATGGTGGTCCCTTCCAAATCCCCATTTAGTTACTAGTCTGACCTCTACATACACTAGAGGTTTCACACTGAGTCAAATGCGTAAACAACCAAGTTGGAGCCTCGGTGGCAGCTGTTGGGCTGGATATCGTTTGTCTTTTCCTCACCTCCTTCCTTCTCTCCTTTCTTCCCTCCTCCCCCCACTCCTCCTTCCTTCCTTGCCTCCCTCCCTCCTTCCATTCTTTCTGAAGAATGACATAGCCTCTGGCATGTGGCACGCAGCCATTTATCTAGCAGATGCATTCTTTTCCATCGCCCTTAGAAAGGAGGCCAATAAGCAGTTTGCATTCCCAGGAGACAGAAAAGAGTATACATTTAGTTAGGATCTTTCTCCGTGTCAATATTCACTCCTCCACCTTTAGTCATGATATAGTCTGAAGGGACCAGCATCATTCAGACATCTGTACAACATCACATTCTTCCACTGTATTGATGACATGGTAACTGAGTCAGATAATCGAGAAATCACAAGTACCTAAGACACATGTGTTCCAGAGCGTAGGTGTTAACCCTATGAAAATCCAGGGGCTCTCAGTGAAATTGGTAGCAGCCTGGAGTTTGGGGGCATACTATAACATCTAATTCAAAATGAGACACATTCTCACATCTCCCACTTTGGTAAACCTCTTCTGGACGTCTGGAGGCACTACATTCCATATTTGAGAATACTGCTCCATTGCCTTTAATAAAGAACATGAACTGACAGTTTTTAAATATAGGAGAGTCTGCAGCAAGTCTAAGCTATGAAGTAAACAGTCCTACATCTAGACCTTGAAATCTGGCAAATCCTGTAGTGCTAAAGGTATCTATAGTGGGAAAGGACACTGTGTAGAGTTCATAGCAAGCTCCAAAGAAGAGTTGCTATGTGGAACTCTAGGGTTCTAGAACAGCACTATGTAATAGAACTTACTGCATTGTCAAAATGTTCTATGCAATATGGTAGCCGCTGGTCACATATACTGCCAAGCACTTGAAGTGTGGCTAGTGTTACTTCATCTGTCTGCCTGCCTGCCTGCCTGCCTATTTATCTATCTATATATCATCTATCTATCTATCTGGCTAATGTTTTACTTAATTTAATTTTTTGGGATTTTAAAATATTTTAAAATAAAATTTTAAAACAAGAGGAACAGAAAACACTAGTGATTGCCTGGGGCTATGGAAAGGGGCTCCAGAGGGTGTGGGGGGAGTATTTAGGGTGATGGAACTGTCCTGTATATTGATTGTTTACATAACCAACAGGTCAGACATTAAAGGATGATTTTACTGGATGTAAATGAAAACTCAATCTTTTTAAAAAAGAGACTGACAAGACAGCTAAAAATTTACTCTGTGAGGAAAAAAAATAGGACTTACATTTTTCTCTCATGGATAAAAACATGACTTTGGGCATAAAGGAACAGTAAAATGAGAGATCTTCCATATACAAAATTTAAAAAATGTTTTTAAGATAAATATGCAGAGGTAATACTTCTTCTTGTATTTGATTTAATTAATGTGCACTTCTTTTCCGGGAGTAAAAATGTTGAAAGTTTTAAAATTCCACAAAAGTTTAAGGTAGTAAGCAAGGCAACAAGAACAAAAGAGGGCTCAAAAACTAGCTCTATAAAGCATTTACTGTAAAAATACTGCTTGCAATAAAAAAAAGAAAAAATTATTTCTTTACAGTTAAAAACATGCAGTAAGTATTTGGACAAAACAGTCAAGTTTTCTTGAAAGAGGAAAATTAAAATGTAGTGTATTACGCATAAGCTACATATTTAGCTCAAACTAGATCTAGTTGTTTCATAAGAACTAATTTCCAAATATACATCTATGAATTTACACACTGGTATTTAGCGGCTCGTCAAAAATCTATCTGTAAATTAAAAAGTTAAGCAACACTGTCTTTGCCTTTTCAGCTCGCAGCTGCTGCCAATCAGCCTGTAGTGCCTGGCTACAAAGGCGAATTTCTTGGTACTGCCAACTGCAGCATGGGCTCCTCAGAGAGAGGCTGCTGTCTGGGTTTACTTTCCTTTTGGCCATTTATGATGTGGGCATATCAGGTCCTCGCTCTCAGCCAGGAAGGAATACAATGTATTTCAAGTCTCTGAAAATGGAGGAGTCTAAAGTCACACTGCGCTGTGTTTACTTCAAAGCAATGGTGCCAACCCAGGAGGGTCCTCAGCAGGCTGATTTTTAAAGTACCTCCTGTTTGGTTTAGGATTCTACTTCATCCCCATCACTTTCATCATTGCTGCCATTCTCTTCCTTGTCTTCTCACCTCCTTAACCTTTTTCAGATATTTACTAGCTAAAATCTTCTCAGAGAATAAATCTGCAAAAAACTAAAAAGTTTCCGATTGCTCTGCAGTATTTCGCAAACCATTGAGTGCTTCCTTTTCTTTTCCACTGCCATGTCTCTAGGAATGGGTGGCTAGATACTGAACAAGGAGTTCCGCAACCTTGGTCACCAGCACCCGTGCCTCCTGATTGATGGTGAACACCTGGGCGGGGGTGGGGGGGGAAGCTCTTCATGATGACCCGGATATGGGACATACGTCATTGCTTCCGCACTTGTCTCTGCGGCAACTGCGTCCGCCATCTTCTCTGCCACGCACGCGTGGTCTGCTGGGACCTGTGGTGAGCGTGTGAGACCCGCATGGAGGGTGCCGGCTCATTTTACATAATCTTAATTAATTTAAATATAAGCATAAGTAGCTTCATGTGGTCAGTAGCTATCCTATTGGACAATGCAGTTCTAGAGCAAATCCATTTCATCCGTAGCACAAATTTATACCATTCACAAAGCAGTTCCTGCTTCCTGTTAGATATGGTAGAGAGGAGGGAGTATCTGATCCTGGGCGGTGCGTCATGTGTGGCCAGAACTAACCTTCCTTAGCTGGATTCTCTCACCTGTTGAGTCATAAATTTGGGTGGCTCAGTAGTACTCTATTATAAGATGGTGGAAGTGGTCCATCCCAGATTGGTCATGAGAAGGGCGGTGAGTGGACCTGAGTTAGCTGCACGGGTAAATGACCTAGACTACTGAATGCCATCTGCTTCCATTGTACTGCTGCCTCTCCTTAAGCTCAGACCCATAGCTGTTCGGTGTGTACCTTTGGAAGCAATCACAGATGATGATGAAGACTGAGCTTGGCTTACTGTTGGGTCCGTTTTATGTGTCAGTATGAGCTGAAAATGGACTGATGCTACTCTGCAACCCAATGAGGGGTGACTTTGATAGATGTCAGTTTGGAAAATCTTCTCAATGGGCAAAACCCTGAGTTGTGCAGGTGGTCTTTCACTTTGTGGTGAAGGAGATAGTTCAGGGTGAGACTATACATTGATTCACGAGCAGAAACATCATTTGGCTAGTTGGTCATGGCCCTGAAAGGAAAAAGTATTGGGCGGATAGGGGACAAGGAGGATTTACTTCCCAGTAAACCTGCATGCATGATTCCATCCCAGATTCTGTATCCAGAGAGCCCAATCTAACACATGTTTTAATGCTTTACATGCATTATCTCATTTTGTAGGAAAAAGATTCAAAATTGTTCCCAACAGTGTTTTTCCCTCATATTCTCAAGATTCATTAGTTATTTGGCAAATAATGAGCAAGTACAGCTGCTCCTGAGGTGTGAAGAAATGCTGCTCCTATAGTTATTTTCTCAAGAAGACTGCTCCTAGGTCATGGCTCTGGGGAAGAGCAAAGGTTTTCTTGGTCATTGATCAATGGGAGGAATTGGTTAAAATTATGGAAAGTTTGACTTAGGGGCAGCAACAAGATAATGCTAATGTCATCAAGCAGGGGCACAATCTTCTCCTTTGTGAGGTCTGATAGAAGCTTGCTTGGTCTCTAGTAATCAGTGTTTCACCCAACTCACCTACCCACATACGTGGGTGCCAGGGACAGGAAGGTAGGGGAGCCATTTTCCAGTCACATGTTACAGATGGTGTTCAGTGTTCCTGCTATACTTGCTGTAACAACCACCCCAAAGCTTACTGCTGTAAAACATTATATTAATGGATTTTGTGGTTCAGTAATTTGGACAGAGCTTGTCTCTGCTCCACACTTTCTGGGGTCTAAGCTGGCAAAATGTAAAGCTGGGAGTGATTCAATAGCTGGAGGTTAGGATTATCTGGAGGTGTCCCACTCACAGATCTATAGTGATGCGTACTGTTGTCTGGTCCCACTCACAGATCTGTAGTGATGCTTACTGTTGTCTGGACCCTCAGTTGGTCTGACCAGAATACATGTATGTGGCCTCTTTATTGATTCTCTTTCTGTGATAGAACAGAGGCTGGGCTTTGTGAACATCCCAAGAGAGCAAGGCAGATGTGTATGGCATTTTTATGATCTAGCATCAGAAGTCATATAACTTCACTTTTGCCATATGTATTGGTAGAAGTCAAAGTTTCACCCATATTCAAGGGAATGGTAACCTACAGACTACCACTTGATGGGAGAACTGTCCAGGGTACCTGGTGTCTTAACCATCTCAGTTGCTATAACATTGACTGGGTGGCTTACACAGTAGAAATTTATTCCTCACAGTTTTAGAGGTTGGGAAGTCCAAGGTCAAGATATCAGCAGGTTCTTGGTAAGGGTACTCTTCTTGGCTTGCAGGTGGCCACTGTCCTGCTGGGTCCTCAGATGGCAGAGAGAGGAAGTGTTGGTGTCTCCTCCTCTTCTTATAAGGGCACTAATCTCATCATGGGGCTCTACCCTCATTACCTCATCCAAACCTAATTAGCTCCCAAAGTTCCCATTTTCTAATACCATCACATTAAGGGTTAGGGTTTCAGCATGTAAATTTTGGGGGGACACAAACATTCAGCCCATAACACCTGATAGGAAGGGCATGTATGATGAAGATATTATTATGGTCATCTCTGGAAAATAACAATTTGCTTATAAACAATATACTTCCTAAGATTTCCTCTCTTCTGTGTATACTTATCTGTGTATTAGTGCCTGACCGGTTTGGGTGTTAGGATGAAAGACTATTTTTTCTTACATATTTGTTGAAACCAACCAAAGTGAATGTCTGGGATTCCAAAAGGCTCTGCAAAAAACCAAATGCCCATAATGAGGACAGATGACATCTTACTTCTCAGTTCTGTCATGATTTGTGTTCATTTCCAGTTGGGGCCCATTTCCCACTCTGACCAGGACACTGCTTAGATATCAGTCCTCAACTTTGCATGTAGACATTTGATATTTAAAGATTATTTAAGGACAGTTAGTTATTGTCAGTAGATAATCCCAATTATCCCTTAAACTTTGATTCTTAGAACAATGAGAAGGAAGCAGGAGGCAGGCAAAAAACTATGATTTTCATGAGTCAAAAATAGTAGTTGCATAAATTTAGTAACCTCATGTCAACATCACCACCAAAATAGAGAAAGAAAGCAAATACTACCACATCTTCTGCCTCCCTTATGCCTAAATACCTTTCTTTATCTCTCTACTTCTGTGAATGGGATAGAGCCAGCATCTGGGCATGAGATAATTCTAAAGAAAAATCAAGACTTAAATATGGGCTCATACTATAGACAGAAAAGAGATATAATGGACTCTGGAAAATGATCTTCCTGAAATCTCAGTATGAATAATAAAATCAGTGCATGACAACTATATCTGGAATGCATGTAATTCCACATTCCAAATGAATATACTTATATTCTTTTTTAAAGATTTATTTATTTGAGGGGGGGGCAGAGGGAGCAGGAGAAAGCAACTCAAGCAGATACCTCCTGAGCATAGAGCCCGATGTGGGGCTTGATGTTGTGACCCTAAGATCCCAACCTGAGCCGAAGTCAAGAGTCAGATGCTTAACTGACTGTGCTACTCAGGTGCCCCACAAATGAGTATACTTTTAAATCAATAATTTGGATTTATTTTCCAGGAAGTTCACTTACTGTTTTTTTCCTGCCCCTCCTCCCTCCCAGCATACATACCACATTCTATTTGAATTTCCCCCAGTTTTATGGAGTTTGGATTATTCAGGGATATGTTTGACAAAATATGTTTGGGTGAAATGTGTCAAAATGAGGAAAAATATTGATGGCTTATTGCTTTGGTGTGAAGAGACAGTGACATTCCTGGGCAGGATGCAGTCACAGGCAGGTTTTGTGCCATGAACCTTTTTTATGTGTGTGATTCAAGAAAACTTTCGCCACATTGAATGCATTGTTTGGGGTTTGTTCTTGCTCATGGGAGAAATTTTCTATTTGCAAATGGGAGGTGAAAAATGTTTTACTTTTAGATTCTGAAAGCAGTCTTGTCTTGACATAAGCAAGATACCAAAACCTGCCAGTTCTACCCAAGAAGAAACTGGCTTGCTCCCTTTGGGGTACACCACTGCAGAGTTACAAAGTCTGGCCCCATGCAGATGTTTCTCAGTGGTTTGTTTTGTTCTACTTGGAACATCTGTGAAGCAACATTTATCTTTATATAAGCTCTTCCAGATTCCTTTTAACTGACTTTTGGAAGTTTAATTATTTCTTTATAGTGGGAAAGAATTATTTGACAATTAGAAGTTTTACAAGTATCAGTTCAAAGTTGATTTTTTTTTTTTGAATAAAGAAAGTAAAACTAATACCAGGTTATACTTCTTATTTCTCAGCAAAAATTTTTCAGTAATTTTGATATAAATACTAACATTTTTGGCAGATGCTTTTAAGTTCTTAAATATATTACTTCACTTGCTTTTCATCACAGACCTATAGAAGTAGGTACTTTAGTTCTATTTTACAGGTAAGGAAATCAGTCACAGAGAGGTTAATAAAATTGATTAAGGCTCAGTGTTTGAGCCTAGAGCTAAGCCTATATCTGTCTGATGTTCAAGACCAAGCTTTTTCCACTTTAAGACATTGCTTCTCAAGTCACTAAGTTGTACATTTTCTTACAAGTCCACAAATTACCACTGGAATGAAACGAGTAAGGGATTCAGTGACTCTGGCTTCTCTTCCTTCTGGGCCATGGCAAGAATGCATTTCTAAGTCTGCCAAGGGCTTATGGCTGGGTAATAGGGCTCTGGTTGATAGACTATACAGAGAGAGGTTGTGTGTGTGTGTGTGTGTGTGTGTGTGTATTACATTTTTATATATATAATTTCCAGGCCTGGTCCATAAAATCTTCTGTATGGTTCTCTACATTTTCTTCCCCCATATTCCAGGGGATGGCAACATCCAGGTCCACCTTGGAAACTGGCCGTTTGGAAGATGGCAGAGCCTCTGTCTGTCTGGGTCCCTGCGTGACTACATAGAGTGGCATTCTCTCCTGGCAACAACTGGATTTTATGTGAGTGAGAAATAAGCATGTATTTTGAGATTTTGGAATTTGTAGGCTAGAATAGCTAGCACTGATTTCACAGTACTAATCCCTGTATTCGTTAAGTGGTGTGCTATTGTAGCAGAGACTTAAAATGTGTGACGTTGGCTCAGCAGTTACATATCAGAAACGGAAACACTGGAGTTCCGTCTTATGCAATGACAGATTTTTTGATAAAATCATGAGCCTGAGAAAACTTGCCATCAGATCTTGTGACTACCGAGACTCTAGCTACAGGGTACAAGAGTGTGTATTGGTTATAATTGGCTGCCACTAGCAAAAGCATTGCAAGAAAGAAATGAGCCTAGGAAGGATGGCTGGTTTGGAAAGAGACATTGAAGAGAATGGAGAAAGCCCAGAAATCAAACACCTTAGAAAGCTGGAAAATTTCACTCTGCTGGACCCTGAAACAGTAAAAGTAAGGTAGGAATGTTTTGAGTAATGGAGATCCATTAAAAATCAGCCTTAGGTAAAAATTCTTTCAATAATAGCCATCATTTGCATATCTAAAACCTGACTGATGTGCTTTGCTAAATTTAACTAAATTGATTATTAACCTTGAGATACCTTTAGTGGCAGAAAGAACTGCCAGAAGCTATGAAATTTGAATGTCATAAAAATATATCCTAGATCAAATTCGTAGGGAGAGTGCCCCATATGACTAAGCAGACTGCAGTGGTGGCTAGGGGTGGTGATGGTGGTAATTTTTTCCCTCACTTCACCAAAAAATCCCATGAGTTACACACTCAGTTATTGGGCACTTCCTGTAAGCCTGGTGTAACCATAATGAGACCCAAATTGGGTGTACAAAAGCAGAGGTGACACAGAGTCAAAATACAAAGTAAAACATGAGGAACGGCCAAAAGAGAGAAAAAATGTTACAGGGTTTCAGGAGTGGAACCAACTGCCAGCTGGAGCATTTACAAAAGATTCATGTCAGGAAGAGCATTTGACATGGGTTTCAAAGGCCAGGTAGGACTTTGATACATATCAGCAGTTGTGGGCAAGGACATTGTAGGTGAACAGTAAGGCAGGCTAAAAGGCGTCCTCTCGGGCTGCCATGTATTTAGATTTAAAACATACACTAGACAGTTGAGGACCCTGGATTTGGCACTGAGAATGTGTTCTTCAGGAGTATGTTAGTGTGGGGACTTTCTAATATTAGCCACAATTGTAATATTATGTATATTAGGCCTATGGTTGGGGCCAGGGGAGCAGAATGTAACATCAGTTGCAGAGAATAAAATGGAGAAAGAAGACCTGTTTTGCAGACCATTGCAATAGTCTTGGCGGTGGGAAGGCCAAGGATGGGCAGATTATGGAAGAGACTGGCTCAGGCAATGCCTGAATATGGGAGACAGAGGATAGGTTCAAGATGTAGGATGAAAAATTGGTGAACCTTGATTTCTCAGTCTGTCCATTTGTATGGAAAAGTACAAACACATTTTATTTTGTCAGAATTTTGTGAGATCCAAAGTGCTGAACTGGTCATAACCCCTCTCAATTAAGATAAGGTATAAAATGTGAAAAGAAGTACTGCGTCACTGTAAAGAAGGAACCAGATAGGGCAAACATCTCAAGATTAAGTGTATTCTGTTGCCGTAGTGCAAAAGTCTTTAAGTTTGGGGTGCCTGGATGGCTCAGTTGGTTCAACATCTGACTCTTGATTTTAGCTCAGGTCATGATCTCAGGGTTGTGAGATTGAGCCACATATTAGGCTCTGTGCTGGGCGTGGAGTCTGCTTAAGATTCTGTCTTCAGGGCACCTGGGTGGCTCAGTGGGTTAAAGCCTCTGCCTTCAGCTCTGGTCATGATCTCAGGGTCCTGGGATTGAGCCCCACATCAGGCTCTCTGCTCAGCGGGGAGCCTGCTTCCCCCTCTCTTCCTCTGCCTGTTTCTCTGCCTACTTGGGATCTCTGTCTGTCAAATACATAAATAAAATCTTAAAAAAAAAAAAAAAAGATTCTGTCTTCATCTCACTCTGTCCCTCCAAGAGATTGAAGGAAATTCTTTCTCTCTCCCTCTCTCAAAAGAAAAAAAGTAAGTTTGATCATAGGGAGAATCGAGTGTCTGTGTGAATACACATACATGTACAGTTAACTACTGACATTTCTAAATCATGGTTGCTGTAGGGAATTATGATCATTTACTTTAAAGTTATTAAAATGTTTCTTATAAGAAAAGTGCTGCCAGCTACTGTCAGCTTAGGGCAAGCAGGGGGACCAGGGAGGTGGAAAGCCACAGTGGTGGCCTGGGCCCATCACCAGCAACTGTGCCAAGATGGCTGCTGGCAGGTGAAGAGGTCTGTCCAGTTCATAAATTGTCAAGGAGCAAAGACCCCACCCCACTGTGGTAAGACTTGGAGGTGGAGACAGTCACCAGAGGTGTCCTGCACAGGGAATGGAATGCTTAGAGAGTGAGAAAGGAAAAAAAAAAAAGAGTCTACCAAGGCCAGTATAACCTTAATAGGAAAACTGGAGTAGGGCAAGTAAAAAGGAAAAGTACATCAGCCTCAATCATGAATGTAAATGCAAGAATCCAAAATGAAATCTTAGTAAGTTATATCCTAAGCTATTAAATCGGATTCAGTGCTAATAAAAAAATTCAGAGCTGTGTTAATTAAAGTGAACTTAAACTATTAGACAAAGAGGGCCTCCTTGATTTGGAGCACACTGACTTGTTCCCATGTATGTGAGCACTGCGGGGATAGGGGTGCTCCTGGTTAGCTCCATGTCATGTGTTCCAGTCGTGGTTCTTCTGTGGTGTTGCTTCATCATCTCTTAGGACAGTGAGTTTCAAACTGTAGTGTAAATTGGAATCACCTAGAGAGCTTTAAAAAATTCTGCCTGCTGGGTCCCCCCTCAGATTTTTTTATTTCATAGGTTATGAGTGGGGGCCTGAGAATTTGCCTTTTAAAAAAAAAATTCCCAGGGACGCCTGGGTGGCTCAGTTGATTAAGCAGCTGCCTTCGGCTCAGGTCATGATCCCAGAGTCCTGGGATCTAGTCCCACATCCGGCTCCTTGCTCGGCAGGGAGCCTGCTTCTCCCTCTGCCTCTGCCTGCCATTCTGTCTGCCTGTGCTTGCTTGCTCTCTCTTCCTCTCTCTCTGACAAATAAATTTAAAAAAAATTAAAAAAAAATTCCCAGGTGATGATGATGCTACTAATCTGGGACCAGATTTTACTGAAACATCATTATCATCCACATGGTTTATGAAATTGGATCATGATGGGTTGCAAGTCCCAGGAAAGGTAAAAAAGGAATATGGGTATGTCTGATCACTCTCTTAAGGTAAAAGAAGTCACACATGTCAGTTTCCTTCTCATTTTACCGGTGAGACCCTAGTCACCCAGTTACATCTAACTGCATCCAAATGCGAGTTGGTCTGGAAAATGTGGGGTATTGGGAAAATCTCTTCCAGTTCTGTACCTAGTTATATCACACTGGTAGCTTGAAATGTGCTATAGCATAAATATAGCAAAGACACTGGCAAACACTACCAGTTAGGGCTCCCACCCAGTGCAAAGGCCAGTTGTCAAACATTTACCAGGCCCTACTGTTTGTCATTCAGTCACCACATTCAGTTTCAACTCTGTTACAGTGGATGGCGGGGAGATCAAGAAATAAATTTTGATGGACAATTAGCAGCTTCTGGTATAATGTCCAACTGGGCTTTGTTCTAAAAATGCAAAGGTGGATAAATATCCCCTAAATAATGACCTACATAGAAAAATCTCTTAAAATAATAGATTAATGTAATGAATTACATGTGGTTATCTCAATAGATGTAGAAAATGTACCAGATAAAATTTAACACAGGTATGTGATAGATTGAATTAGCAAACAGGAACAAGAATCTTGATACAGACTGTTGAGGAGGAAAAACTTTTCTTCTCCTCTCTTAGTTTAAGTAATTGTGGACCTGCAAATTAAACTGATGAAAGGCAGATTAAGCAAGAGAAAAAACAAAGTTATCCCTGTATCCATTTAAATGCAAGCTCATAGGAAATGTAGCTCAAAATGACAGTAAGAATTTGGGGCTTATATCCCATCCTGATAGGAAAAGAAGAAGGGCATGAGAAAACAAATGACTTTTAGGAAAGATAAATAGGTCTCTTGGAGAATAGATGGGAGATACGATAGTTTTGTGATAATTGCCTATTTAGGCAATTTCTTATTGCAGTGCTGCTTTCTATCACTGGTGATGAGAGTTAAACTTCCCTGGTTGCAGAATTCCTGGGGAAGGGATTTATGACCATTGACTTCTTTCAGGAGACTCTGCTTTTAGCCTGTTAAGCAGAAAATAAATAAATAAATAAATAAATAAATAAATAAAACCAAAACAAAACCTCTTCCTGTATCTGTTGATTCTAAAATGTCATCAGCTTAAAATAATCCTTATGTACAGTAGTATATTCTGGATCCCTTCAGGAATATCTATGTATAGAAAACCTGCAGCAAACATAAGGGTACATCTGTTTTTAAAAAAAACTTTGGCCTAAAAATGACACATTCTACTTCTGTTCACATTCTGTTTACTAGCATTTAGTCACATGGAAAAATCTAACTGCAAGGGAGGCTGGGAAATGTTACTCTGGAATATTGATACAAGAAAAGAGCTAGCAGTCTCTATCCTCTTCCCTTGCTTATATCTTTTTATGGTACTTAGCACCACATACATAGTGACTTGTTAATTTGTTTATTGTGTGCCCTCTTTACTAAAATGTAAGCTCTATAAGGGCAGATAATTTTATTCAGTATACCAGTGTATCTGTAGCCCAGTGGAGTATTTGGAGTATGGTAAACATTCAGTAAATATTGATTTAATGACTATAGTAGATATTATATAAAAAAATCACTGAAAAGCCTCATCCTTCCACAAAGAGGACTCTAAGTCTTGATTCCACCTGACTGAGAGAATGATGGTGCCAGGTACAAACATAGGGAAACATGAAAGAGTTGAATTTTTTAATAAATATAAATGGGAATTTCTGTCAGTCCGATCGGTGTAGGCTCTGATAGGTTAGTTGGACAAACCAAAGGCTGGGGTTGGGTCCATTGAGCTGGTTATTATGTGCATCATTGCTGTAGGTGAAACCCTCAGAGGAATGAGATTGTCAAGGAGAAGATGTACAAAAAATGGAGCAGAAACCATGGAGAAAGGGAGGAAGGAGGACCTTGTTGGAGAAGGCAGAGTTCATGTGATTCTAAAGATAAGTGAGTAAGCGGAGTAGCAAAGAATCAAGGAATCCACAAGAGAGAGAATTTCAAGGCATATGACGTCTTTATTAAGGTGTGTAGAGAGTTATAACAAAACAGAGGAAAAGAAACTGAAGGGATCTTGAGAAACATCATCTAGCTGTATGATCAGGAAGACCAAGAGACTACAGATTTGGGCGAAAACTCTTGGACCTACCCTCTGTGTTATTTTCCTATGCTGCTGTAAAAAACAACAACAACAACAAAAAAAACACCCAAAAAACAGACCATAAACTTGGTAACCTAAAAGAACACACATTTATTCTCTTACTCTTCTGGAAGTCAGAAATCTGAAATGGGTTTCATGGGGCTAAAACAAGGTGTCAGCAGGGCCATCTTCCCTCCAGAGGCTTTAGGAGGGAAATCAGTTTCTTTGCCTTTTCCAGCTTCTAAAGCTGCATTTCTTGGATCATGGCCTCTGCCTCTGTCTTCAAGGTCAGTGGTGTGGTGTCTTTAAGTCTCTCTCTTTGTTCCATTTTCACATTGCCTCCTTCTCTTCCATCTTCAAATCTCCCTCTGTCTCCCTTTTATAACAATACTTGCAATTACGTTTAGGCCTGACCTGGATAAACCAGGATAATTACCCTATCTCAAGATCCTTTAATCACCTCTGCAAAGTTCTTGTTATCATGTAGGATAGCATCATGGATGCTAGGGATTAGGACCTTAATATTTTGGGGGGGACCTTATTCAGCCTACCATATTCTCCTTTGCCTAGTTTACTCTTGTAACAAAAAGTCATTGGATGAACAGCTCACCAGAATGTTCGGAGGCAAAAGTGGGAAGAGATTTGAAGTTGAATAAGAGGAGACTTCAAGGAAACCATTTTTTTGGGGGTGGTGAACAGAAAGAGAAGGAAGAGTAGCCATTTCAGGCTGAGGAAAACCAGGGTCTGTGGACAGAAGAGAAGGAATCAATAGGGCTTTCACTGGAAGGAGAGACTAAATCATTACTTCCTGCTCAGCTGTAATCATGTGAATAGGGATCATGTTGACTTTGTTTACCACTACATTCTAAGCCCTACAAGCACTGCCTAATACATAGTAGCACTCAGTAAAAATTTGTAGAATGAGTGAATCATTTATGGAGGAGTTGTGTAGATCTTTGTGCTGATTCTGAAGAACTAAAGAAACCATAGAAATCTACTTCCCAGATGGTCTAACAACATGTTAATTGACAATGTACAGAAAAATTATGAGTGCCAAAATGTATTTGTCAACCTCCAGAGCTACTCAGATGTCTACAGAACTGTCAGGGTTTTCAACCTTCCAAAGAGGTTGGGAGCTTGTTACAAGGCTTGTTCTACTGTGTCATCTCTGGTGTCTCTCTCCTTTTCAGTTACCCTACACATTTTCTATATCCTGATCAGAAGTTCAGAGAAATTTTTCATTAACTTATTTTTTGTATAATGTTTGTATAGAGGTTGCGGCATTGATTTTGTCATAAGGAAGACCTGAGTAGCTTTGAGTGAAACCTCTGAGAACTACTAACTTTGAGGCACCTTGGCAAGTTACTTTACCTCTCTGAACTTCAGTTTCTTCATCTGTAAGTGCCAGATGTTAGTAATGTCTACCTTGGAGAGCTGTGATGATTGAATGAGTTAATGTATTAAAAGTGCTCAGAACTTAGCAAACTCTCAGTACACATCAGTGTCTATTGTTTTTACTACTACTACTACTACTACAACTAGAGGCTTTGTGGCTCATGTCCCATGTATATTTATGAAAGAGTTCTAGAAAGATCACTTTGTGCAATTTGGAGGTCATATAAATGCAGTTTTACAACATCAAAGAAGAAGTTAAGTCCTTCATAATGAAATCTCGGTTTAGCCACCAATTTGTCTGGCCCTTAGCAAGTAATTTCATTTCTTTGGGCTTTATTGGCAAAATGAAGGGCTTTTATTGTATGATTTCCAAGATCCTTTCCAGCTTTATTTTTCTATGGCTATATTCACTGGACTCCTCCCTATGGGGGAGGAAGCATGACTTTTGTTTACCATTATTCCTAAAACCTAGCATAGTACCCAGCACTTTGTAGACCTTCAATAAATATTTGTTACATAAATGAATAGCATAGTTGCACTGAAGTCTATCTAGTGAAGGGAACCATGGACTGGGTTTTTATTTTTACTACACAGTGGATTTTTATGACTTGGGCTTATGTCTGAGGATTTTCCTGTTCCTCATTATAAAAGGGAAGGGAGTAATGCTACCAAAGTAACACTGCAAAGCAGGCATGGGGTGAAAATTAATCTATTATAATTGAGTCTTTGGGCAAAAATGCTAGTTCAAGGTCAGTAACAACCAGGAGTATTTTTCTGATAATGTTTATGAATTAGCATTGATGGTTTTGCAATGAGAAATATATTCATAAATATAACAACTTAATATTGAAAACTTAAAACTTGAATGAAAGCTTATTAATATACAATAGCATCAGCATCTTGGTGGCAGTGAATGAGAAGGGAGTGTTTCCATGCTTGGATGAAAGGTAAAGGCGGGAGGGAAAGACTAAATATAGGAAGTGAGAAAGAGGGAAGTGGTCAAGAGGAAGCTTGGAGTGGGCACTCAAAAGAATGGGCTATAGGTAGCAACAGAGGAAAGGGAAGCCCTTGTTATTAGGGAACTATCAGAAATACTTGATACGGGTCTGGGCTTTCTATACTTACACAGGATTGTATCTTGGGTAATTTTTTTTTTTTTTTAAATAGCAAAGTAGTCAGTGATTCCAAAATGCTGGATGATGTGAGACATACAAAATTATGGTATCTGTCCATGAAACTCAGTATACTAAACCTTCATTGATGGACAACTGTAGTAGTTTGAATGCTTACACGACAAAACAGATATTACTATATCCCTTTCATGATGAGAAAATTGTAGTTCTGAAAGTTGATCAAGTACATTTGTTTTGAAAGGCAAAGGACTTGATCATGAACTTAATTATTTTGTCTAATGCCAAAACCTAACATGTTCCTATTACAGTATGTCGTGGGTCTTTTTGGTTCTATTTGTTCTGACAGTGTAATTCAGTGGGAGACTGAATTTACCATGGAAAGGTCCCAGAATACCTCTTATTTCAATATTTCAAGATCTAATACTATTTCTAGAAGTAATGACCAGTGATAAGATTGGAGACATCATAGCTCTAGGAAATGTCAGATAATACAGTGTTGTTAAGGGATTTCCTAACAGAGCTTAGAAATATTTTTCCTTACAGTCACCATTATTTTTTAATGAAGGAATTACGTTTAGTGTTATCTTTTTTGCTTATTTTTTGTGCCCTTTTAGTGCTAGAAAAAGTTGAGGAGTAGAATTTAAAATGTGGAAATGTTTTGAAGGTTTTTGAATGAAATAGAACAATATCTGAAATAAAGAAATGAAAAATCTGTGATTTTTGTTCCTAATTGAAACAAAAGTTTCCTAAACCAAGTGTGATCGGTGACTAGAAATATACACCTTTGTCAACATTTGTATTTTTTCCCTTTACTTAAACATGAAAACTAAAATCAGTTTTAGAAATTCCAGATTTGGATTTTTGAGGCTCGCATTCTCTTTTATAATGACTGCCTGACTAATAAGCACTGAACTAACATCCTCAGTAATTAGTTAATTGCAGCACACTCAAGGCACTCGCCAATCAATTGAGAACCCTTCTCTCTCATTCTTAGGGTGAGACATGTTGACTGCATTTCTAATTAGATAGTTAAAAGTACATTCTTTCCTTGACCATTTTTAGCTTACTAGGAATTTTATTTCCAAATGCTGGATGCAAAATGAGTGCAACCCAGTAGTTCCTGTATTTTCCCATTTTACTAGTTTATTTTCATTTAAGTTCTCATTTAAATTCTAAAGTGAGTAAAGCGTTAAATGTTTTTTTAAAAGGCATAAAAAACAAAAGAAAATACAAATACACATCATACTTCTGGATGGCAAAGAAATACTTAAGTTTGGAAACAAAAGATTATATAAGAAAATATTGACAGGTCTGACAAAAATAAGCTTTATGTATTTTTTGCCATTTTCTCCCAAATATATTGATATGTAATTAAAGTGCATATACTTAAAGTATTAAATCTGATCCATTTTGACATATGAAATTATCCTATGTCATTTGGAGAAATCATATGTCATTTGTCTGGAGAAATCATCAACATAATAAAAATAATAAACATTTTCATCACCCCTGAAAGTTTCCTTGAGGCCCTCTGTGATGAATCTCTCCCTCCACCTGCATTATCAAACACAGATTTGATTTCTGTCATTATAGATAAGTTTGTGTTAGCATTTTTTAAATAGAATCATATAACTTGTACACTTCTTTGCCTGATTTTTTTAACTGAGAACAATGATTTTGAGATTCATCGACACTGTGGTGTGTATCAATAGTTCCTTCATTTTGTGTTGCCTAATAATATTCCACTGTATGGATAGATCATAGTTTGCTTATATATTGTTGATGGACATTTGGACTGTTCCTAGTTTTTGGCTATTACAAATAAAGTTGCTTTTGTGGACATAGGTTTTTGCTTCTCTAGGGTAAATACCTTGGTAAGTATATGTTTAACATATTAATAAACTGATAAGTTGTTTTCCAAAGTATTGTAGAATTTTACTTTCCAATCAGTAGTGTTTGAGAGTTCCAGTTTTTCCACATCCTCACTAACACTTGGTATGGTCTGTTCTTAACTTTCGCCTGTCTAGGGGGTATGTAGTAGTATTTTAATGTAGTTTTAATTAGCATTTGCCTGCTTATTAATGATATTTAGCATGTATTTCTGTAGCATGTGATATCTTTCATGTATTATTGGCCATTTGTATATTTTCTTTCGTAAAATGACTGTTCCAATCATTTACCCAGTTTTTTTGTAGGCTCCCTGGTGTTTTTTTCCACAAATAAATGTATCAGCTACAATTTTATGTCCTCCTTTCATAGATTTATGCCTTTTATTACTTTTTCTTGCTTAATTGCAATAGTTAGGACCTCTAGTACAATGTAGAATAGATGTGATGATAGCAAGTATCCTAGCCTTGTTCTCAATCTCATAGGGAGATATTTTAGTCTTTTACTATTAAATGCAATGTTGGCTGTAGATTTTTGTACATGTGCTTTAGTAACTTGAAAATTTCTGTAATTCTAAGTTTACAGAGAGATACCATCATGAATGAGTGTCGAACTTTTTCAGTTTTTCTATATCTGTTTATTAAAGTGTTTTGCTTTATCTAAAGAGAGATCTGTCTTTTGTCCCAGCTCTTGGAAAGCAACCTCTAAATCCTTGAAGTGTTCTGAGTAATTGGAATGTCTTTGTTACTCATGGTGAGCCCTTTGGGCCACACTTGATAGTTTATGCTAATGAGGTGACTCAGGGTAGGGGCTGGACTGAAAGACCAACCATCTTATTAGGGGGCTGGGATTTTGAGCCATGTGATATCAGCCCAACCTCTGGGAAAGGGATGGGAGCATTATCCATCAACCACATGGGCAATGTTTAATCAATTATACCTATGTAATGAAACCCCAATAAAAACTCTGAACACCACAATTCAGGTGAGCTTCCTGGGTTGGCAGTATTTTCATCCTTACTACTATACATCAGTGCTGGCAATGTAATGTATGTGAATGATGGGAGTTCTGCTTTTAGAATCTTCCCAGACTTTGTCCTATGCTTCTCTTCCTTTGTCTGGTTCTAATGTGTGTGTGTGTGTGTGTGTGTGTGTGTAATAAAATTGTAATAGTAAATATAATGCTTTACTGAATTCTGTGAGCCATTCTAGTGCATTATGAAACCTGAGGGAGTCCATGGGGGACCCTCAAATTTGTGTTTGTATAGTCTGAAGTGAAAGCAGCCCTGGAGCCCCCGGACCTTATGGCTAGTATCTGAAGTGAGAGGAGTCTTGGAGGGCCTGCTCTCTCAGCCTTTGCAGTTTGCCACGCTTATTACAATTGGTGTTACAAGTCTTGGGAAGGCTTGTTAGTTTGGAGGACTGTGCCCTTGACCTTGTGTTTGTCTAATTGTAGGTAGCATCTGTTAAAATGATGATGTAGGGTGGTTTTTTTTTCTTTATGCCATTCATTTGATTAATTACATGCATTGATTTTTTATGGTTAAATCATCTTTCCATGCTGGGATAAAACTTGATTGATAATGATGCATTGTTTTCATATAGTGATGGATTTGGTTAACTAATATTTTGTTAAGGATGTTTGCATCTATATTCATGAGAGGTATTGGTAATGTTTGGTTTGGCTTTGGTATTAGGAATATGCCAGTTTCATAAAATATGCTGGGCAGTGGTTCCTCTTTTATATTTGAAAAAGTTTCTATAAGATTGTTATTATATATGTCTTGAACATTTGGTATCCTTTACCAGTGAAATCAGCTGGCCTTGCAGTTTTCTTTTTTAGGAATGTTTTTGATAGCAAATTCAATCTCTCTAATGGTTATGGATATATTCAGTTTTTCTGTTTCTTCATATACCAGTTTTGTGAGTGTATTTTTCAGGAAATTTGTCCCTTTCATGTAAATTGTCAAATTTCTTGGCATATTTTATTTGTAAAATTCTTTATCCTTTTAACATTTGTAGGATTTGTGGTGATAAAATATTTCTGATATTTGCGATTTTTTTCTCCCTTGATCCTTCTAAAGATATAGCTTTGGGGGCGCCTGGGTGGCTCAGTGGGTTAAAGCCTCTGCCTTCGGCTCGGGTCATGATCCCAGTGTCCTGGGATGGAGCCCTGCATTAGGGTCTCTGCTTAGCAGGGAGCCTGCTTCCTCCTCTCTGTCTCTCTCTCTGCCTGCCTCTCTGCCTACTTGTGATCTCAGTCTGTCAAATAAATAAATACAATCTTAAAAAAAAAAGATATAGCTTTGGGTTTGGCTAGTTTTCCCTATCTTTGTTTTTGATTTCATTGATTTCTGTTCTTTTAAAAAATTATCTCTTTCCTTTTGTTTACCTCTAGTTTATCTTGCTCTTCTTTTTTTAACCTCCTTAAGGTAGATACTTAGGTCACTGATTTTAGATTTCTTCTTTTCTAAAATATAAGCATATAAGGTTGTATATTAGTAGATATTTAGCTACACCTCACTGATTTTGATATGTTTTAATTCATTGAGTTTAAAAATTTACTAATTTCTTTAGGATTTTATATTTAATTCATTAATTATTTAGAAGGGTTATTTAATTTATAGGTATGAAGGATACCTATATACCTATATCCTATATAGGATAACTATATATCATTGGTATTCTTTTCTAATTTCAACCCACTTTGGTCACAAAATACACTTGTATTACTTTGATCTTTTAAAATTTATCAAGAATTATTTTATGGCCCAGGATATGATCTATTATACAAATGTAAATCTACCTTTGGATAATGTGCATTTCTGCAATTATTAGATATAGTGTTTTTATAACTGCCCATTATATCATGGTGGCTGATCATATTGTTTAGACCTATTCTTTCATGATTTTGGGGGGAATAGTTCTTGTATCAATTGCTGAGAAAGGTATGTCAAAATTTACTGCTATGATTTTGGAAATTTTTTTCCCCTTAATGCTGCCAATTTTTGCTTCATGTTATTTTGAGACACTTTTATTAGTTCAATACACATTGATAATTGTTATGTCTTTTTTGATAAAGTCTACCTTCCTATCATTATGAAATGTTTATGTACCTGGTAGTACTCTTCTTCAAGACATTATTAAATAGCCATACCACTCTTCTTATGCTGTGTTCTTAGTATTTTTGTCAAAAATCAATTTAAGTTTAATTGATCTATTTCTTAATATTTAAAGATTATGTCTTATAGGAACCATATGCTAGGTGTTGATTTTTCTAATCCATTCTATCAATCTGTCTTTTATTTGGGTTTGTTTAGACCATTAACTTTTAATACAATCATTGATTTGATTTCATTGTTTTTTCTTTTTTTTCTTTGTTTTTGTTCTTGTGCTCCTCTTATTGTGCTTTCACTGTATTATCTTCATTTTCAGGATTCCATTTTAATTTGTATCTTGGTTTCATACACATATTTCACATGTTAGGCCCTGACTTGTGTGAGTACATACACAGAATTAGGGGGTCCTTTATTCCAGCTCTCCTTTTAGGAATCCTCTCCACAGTATCTGGCCTTTGGGTGCTTCTGTTTTTTGGTTCTTCTTGCTAGAAAGGTGGAGTTTCTCTTAGAGTATCAGCTACCCATGCTGTTGCCGCTGTTGTCACTGTGCCACTCTATGACATGAAAGTACTTTTCAAGGCAAAGTTATTAGAACAAACAAACAAAAAATAAAAAAAAAAAGAAGGAAACTTACTCACCTGAAGGTCCTTTCCTCAAGTTTTTGACTCCCCTTCACAATTTTCTTATTTTTACTTCTGTTAATTTTTAAGTCTCTAAGTAGTTGCTCATATTTTGTCAAGAATTTTTAGTTGTAATTATCAGAAGGTTTGAGTGGTAGTGGTTTTTTACAATGGAGCCCAAACTCCTCTACTGTGTTTTAAGTAGGCCTTTACCTGAAAGATTGCATCATAGACACTATCAGGTATCTAAGCTAATGGATCATTCACTATTTTTATAGCAGTTTTATTGAGATATAATTTCACTTACATCCGGTATGCCCCCCAAATGTATATTTAATGGGTTTTAGTATATGCAGTATATAAATCTCACCACAATCAATTGTAGAACATTTTCATTATCCCAACAAGAAACTTTCAAAAGTCACCTTTATTTTTGAAAAATACTTTTGCTGGATATAAGATTCTTCTTTTTCTTTGATCACTTTGATTATGTTATTCCACTTCCTCTGGCCTCTGTTGCTCCTGATGTTAAGTCAGCTGTTCATATTTTGAGGACTCCTTTGTATGTAATTATGCGATGAGTCATTTTCCTCTTGCTTTCAAAACATTCTCATTGTCTTCCAGTTTTTTTCTTTTTGTTTTGTCGAAGTACAATTAACATACAGTGTTATATTAGTTTCAGTGGTACACTATAATGACTCAGTAATTCTATACATAACTCTGTGCTCATTGTAAGTATATAATTAACCCTCTTTATTTTAGCCCCTCCCCCCACCTCTGGCAACCAGAGTCTGGTTTTTTTTGTTTGTCTCTCTCTTTTTTTTTCATTTGTTTTATTTCTTATATTACACATATGACTGAAATCATATGGTATTTGTCTTTTTCTGATGACTGATTTCATTTAGCATTATACCCTCCAGATCCATCCATGTTGTTGCAAATGGCAAGATCTCATTTTCTATTTTGGCTGAGTAATATTTCATTATATATGTATGTATAAATATACATACCACATCTTCTTTATCCATTAATCTCATGCACTGTTGGGGGAATGCAGATTGGTGCTGCCACTGTGGAAAACAGTATGGAGATTCTCAAAAAAATTAAAAATAGAATTGCCATATGATCCAGGAATTCCAGTACTGGGTACTTACCCAAAGAAAGCCAAAACACTAATTTGAAAAGATACATACACCTGTATGTTTACCGCAGCATTGTTTATAATAACCAAGACATGGACAACCCAATTATTCATACACAGATGAAGGGATAAAGAAGATGCAGGGTGTGTGTGTGTGTGTGTGTGTGTGTGTGTGTGTGTATTGGAATTGATATTTTTCTAATAATGACTCTCTTTGTGATTATGCTACTTGGAGTTTGTTGTTCTTCTTGGATATATAGATTAATGTTTCTCATTGAATTTAGGATATTTTCAGCCATTTTTTCATTATTATTTTTTCTCCTCCTCTCTCTTTCTTCTCTTGTACTCCCATTAGGTATATGTTAATATGTTTAATGGTGCTTTACATTTCTTTGCATCTCTGTTTATTTGTCCTTATTCTTTTTTCCTTTCTTTACTTGGGGGGATTGATTATTTCTATTGACCTATCCTTAAGTTTGCAGATTCTTCCTTGCTCCAGTTCAAATATATTGTTGCATTCTATTGATTTTTTAAAAAAATCCCAATTACTGTATTTTTTAAATCCAAATTTCTATTTCATTCTTCTCTTTAAAATAATTTATTTTTACTTATCAGTAGTTTTTATTTAATAATATATTGTTATCACAGCTTTCATTACTTCATGCATGGTTTCCTTTAGTTCTTTGAACATATTTATAATGACTGCTTTGAAATCTGTTAAATCTGCATCTAGGATCCTGACAGGCAATTTCTGTTGTCTGTCTCTTTCCTATTCTGTGGGTCACACTTTTCTGTTTCTGTGCAGGTCTCATAATTTTTTGTTGAAAACTGGACATTTTAAGTAAAACGTAACATCTGGACACTGATTTCCTTTCCATTTGTGGGGCTTCTTTTCGTTGTTGTTTGTTCATTTGTTTTGTGACTTGGCTAGACTCTCTTAATAGCATTTATTTCCCATGTAGTATGAAGCCTTTGATGTTGCCCTGCAGAGAGGTATAGTTTTGGCACGAGCACAGTCATCCTGGGATGACAGTGGTTTTATTAGGATTCTCTTTGACTTTCTCTTCTGATTTCTCTGTTAATGTATCTGTCTCAGTTGGTATGACAAGCAGCTGTTAGTTTCCACTGACTTATGGCTTATTTCTTTATTGTTTTAGTCAGTGCTCTGGGACATAAATTGCTCTATGATCTGATCCAATTAAATATGGGTTGGGGTATTTTTTGAGGCCAGATTTGATGCTTGGTCTCTTCCCATGGTGTCTCTTTGTAGCTGTTTCTTTTTCTGGTTCTCACTGGTAAACTAGCTGGACCTGCAGCTTGGTTTTTTGCTCACATAGAGCTGCAAGCCTTCTTTTAATTGCTTATTACCAAAATATCCATAGTTTTTGAGACCCTTAGGGTTGAACTCCCTACTCTGCTTCCAGAGAAATCAGTTACTTTGGGGACAGCTTCAGAGTTCCCTGTTCTTGTTGACTTCCTTTGTCCTTGGGAAGAATCTCTAAGTCACTGCTCCAGAGCAGGGGTAGGCGCAGTGGTGTGAGGCCCACATATGAGCAGGCTGCTGCCTGTGGTCTTCTTTACTGGCCTTTGCTCTGTGGATGAGCGGGGCTAATGGTGACTGGGGACACGGTATTTTCGACCTGTCTAGTCTGTGAGTGTGAGTAAGGGCTGGATGGAAGAAGGGAGCCCTTGGTCTCTTGTCTGCACTGACAAGGAATTTAGCCTGTAAAACTTGGAGTTGGAGGTGATCTCCTAATGAGATACTATGTCTGTTTATTGGAGACTGAGGGAGAAGGAATTTGTCTTTTTGGCCATACTTACCCATCATTAAGCGTCAAGCTGAGCTGGCATGGACGGAGGGAGCAGTGCAAGTGCCTTGGATTCTTCTTGTTCTTACCAACACTTAGTATATTTTTGAAGTAGATTTTTAAAAAATCAATGTTGCCATATGCCTTAGAGAAATTTCAAAAGATTTTAAATGTTTATTGTTGTTTTTAAAGATTTTTTTGGGTACCAGATATGTTTATTTCACTGGGAAGTCAGCCTATGGACTCCTTATGTCACCATTCCAGAAGTGATCTCTCAAAAACTTTTTTTTTTACTACATCGTATATGTTCTTGATTTTGCTAGGCAATTTGAGGGTAATAGCTAATTCATTTAAAATACATGTTCATGTAGCATATAAAGTAGCTGGGGTATGAGAATAACATATATGAATGAATAGAAACTCTTTAAGATAATAATAACTAAATGTCAAGCTAACTATTGTAAACTGTGATTATCAGTAAAGATAGACCCATAAAGGATGAAGGGTTGAAGAAAACCTCATGGTAAAGATGAAAATTGAGTATGGTCTTTGAGGTTGAATATAATTTGTTTAGGTAGGAGCAGTGAATAGAGAATTCAAAAGGGAATTACTATGAGTAAAGGCAATGTAACAGGAGTATATGGCACCCACTTACAGTTCTGCTAGAACACAGGATGCAGGGAAACAGTGGAAATAGTGTGGTTCAGTAGAAAGAGCACTGGTCTAAGTACTGTTAAACCTCCTGGATTCATGTCCCGTTCTACCACTATATCTATGAGGGTTGTGGCAATTATAGGGATGACTGGAGTATCCTAGTTAGAGGAGGTAGAGAATCCTGAGGCGAGCAGTAGCATAGAGCCATTACCACAACTACATATGAAGAGGCAAGGGAAAGGAATGGTTATGAGAAACCAGAAAAAGCTGTGGTTCTATCTGTGACCATAGGAAAGTGCTTCATGACAGGAAGCTGGGACCTTTACTTCTGAACTTCAGAAGAGGAAAACAGCTGCTATCATCGACCTGTGTATAGCAGTAAGAAAGCCAGGGAATGACCTACTTCTCCTGAACTTTTATATCTCCCATTGACTCAATACAACCGGAGGCCAGAGGACAAAGAAAATCTGTTTATATGGTCCATGGAGGTCAGTTGCTCCCAATGCACAGCAAGGTGGAGAAGTGGGGAGAATGGATTTGGAGGGCAATGGAAATACCCAGAACGACACTCACTAGTTAGATGACCTGCTTGGATATTAACCTTTCCCATCTATATGATTATAAAGTATTAGGCTAATGGTGTTTTGTACTGGGCAAAAGCAAGAGGCAAATTTAAGGATAAAGCAGTTCCAGTTTAAGCATTCTTCAAGAGTCTAAAGCATCTCAAAATTGTGAAATAACTCTTGCTACAAGAAAAGCGCAGCCTTTTAACCCTTAGCAAGAATTTGGACTTTACAGGGGCGCCTGGGTGGCTCAGTGGTTTAAAGCCTCTGCCTTCGGCTCAGGTCATGATCCCAGGGTCCTGGGATCGAGTCCCGCATCGGGCTCTCTGCTCACCAGGGAAGGGAGCCTGCTTCCTCCTCTCTCTCTCTCTGCCTGCCTCTCTGCCTACTTGTGATCTCTGTCTGTCAAATAAATAAATAAAATCTTAAAAAAAAAAAGAATTTGGACTTTACAATTTCTGTGTTTCCTTCAGCCCTATGAGATATTTTATGTGGCAGCTTATTACTTGAACTTAAAGGTATTTAATGCATGGTGATAGTTATTTCCTTTCTTATAAGGTCTGTGTCAGTCATCCAGGAGTAAATAATTCCTTTGTCAGTTAACTTTGGTAAAAAGAGAGATACGGTACATTTGTGAAAGATTTGCAAGGAAAAAAAAATTTTTTAATATGTTATCTTTTTGGAACTGCATAGTCACAGCCACTGGGGAGGAGCTGCAAGAGAAAATGAAGGGACTAGCGGGGAGGATGCCGATGATGCTGTGTTTTTGCCAACAGATACTAGTGACAGTTTTCAAGGGACTTCCTGGACATTTTTCTGGCCAGGTGATTTATATGATCACTGCGGTCCACTCAGAAGTTAACAGTCCATCCCACACCATAGGTATGACAGTCACGTGACTGCAGCAGCCAATAACAGTCAGGTGCCACATTTGGGCTTCTGTGTCCCTGTTTCAGTGGATGCTCCATCACAGTCAACCACAGGTGATAGTGTGACTAATTGTGATGCCACTACCTGCCGTGGATCGCTAGTATCTCGTTTCCCTTTGGCAGGCTGCTGAGCGCTGTGCATAAGCTCAAGGACATGCCCAAACCAATGCCCAAATCCCAACTTTATTTTTTATTTATTTTTTTATTGTGTTATATTAGTCACCATATAGTACATCATTAGTTTTTGATATAGTGTCTTACGATTCATTATTTACGTATAACACCCAGTGCTCCATGCGGTCTGTGTCTTCCTTGATATTCACCACCAGGCTGACTCCACCCCCCACCCCCCCTCCCCTCTAAAACCCTCAGTTTTTTTCTCAGAGTCCACAGTCTTTCATGGTTCGTCTCCCCCTCTGATCTTCCCCCTTCACTTTTCCCTTCTTTCTCTTCCTCCATGTTATTCCTTATGTTCCACAAGTAAGTGAAACCACATGATACCAACTTTAAAAGTCTGTCTCCTAAATCATAAGAGACTCTTAATCTCACAAAACAAACTGAGGGTTGCTGGTGGGTGGGGAGAGTAGGGGGAGGGTGGTTGGGTTATGGACAGGGGAGGGTATGTGCAATGGTGAGTGCTGTGAAATATGTAAATCTGATGATTCACAGACCTGTACCCTTGGAACAAATGATACATTACATGTTAATAAAAATATATTTTTTTTAAACAGTCTGTCTCTTGGGACTGTGTCTGTCATTGTCCCATTAGAAAACACAGGGAAAGTTAAATATAAAGGATTATTAATTACAACAAGAGATTACCTACAAAGGGATAAAAAGTTACTCTAAGGAATATAGGAATAGTACATGTGGGGGACAGCTACTACCCCCAGGGCTGAGTTAGAGCATCTGAGGAAAGACAACCCTTTGAAACAAACGCCCTCCCCCAGGCTGAGATCATAGGAGAAGGTGTGAGTATGGCCCACTGAGTGGCAGAAAAACTTTCTCAGATGCCATAGTGGCAGAAGTTCCTGGGAAGCTGCCCTGTATGGCACTGGGAAAGCCCTTTGTGGGGAGATGCTGTACTGGTAACATTTGCTGAGAAACCACCCTCCAGTATACCTGGGGAAGACATACCCAGGGAGGTTCTGTACTCTAGAACCTGCTGGAAACCTGCCCAGGGGGGTGGTGCACTGGGAAGTGGCTTTCTAGTTCATTAGGGAGAGGTGTTCTTGGAGAGGTCCCACTGAAACTTGCAGGGTCTAAATACCACTGGGGGTCCCACGTGTTTGTGGCCACTGCATGCTAGAGGTGCAAGCCCACAAGAACCTGTTGGCTTCCTTCCTTCTTCTCTTCTACCCATCCATCCATCCATCCACCTCCCACCCCATCCCATCTCTCCTCTCTCTTTTAGCCTGACCCCTCTGTACTCTTCAGAAGGCTAAGAACAGTTCTGTGAGTCCGGCGGTGGCAGTTCGTTCCTCAGTTTTCTATGGGGATATTAAAATGTTGGTTTTGACCATGAAAAGTAGAGTTGGCTTGTAGTTAGCTTATCTCCTATCAGCTGATGGGAAATAGGGCTAACAAAATAGAATGATGTTTTGCATTAGATTAGTTCGTCTCTGCTGTATGTACTTTGGATCAGGTTTTCTTATTGGAAGTTATATATAAAAGCACTATTTCTATAGTTAGATTTTGCAATAATGAAAAGAACATGAAGCCAGGAGGCACAATACCTGGGTTCTGCCACCAAATAGCATCATGATCCTAAGCAAATAACACTACCTGTGGGCTTCAGTTTTCTCATTATTCAAATAGAGGTACCTTTCACTTATTTATTTATTAATTCTTTCTGTCAACATTTTTTGGGTGTTTACTCTGTGCCCGCCACTGGGCTAAGACTGGGCCTATGTAAGACATTTTTCTTCTCCTCAGGGAGCTAGCTCGTGGTCCTGAAAATGAAACGTAATGTCCTGTTGTAGAGAGTTCTCATAAAGATCAAATGAGATAATGGATTAGATGCGCTTTGAAGGAGATGAAAAATCACTTTTCAAATGTAAGGGGTTGTTCTAATATCGGTATCACTGTTGTCACAACCCTGGGATGGCAATTAACTTCTGAAATTTTTATTCATTGGCATTTGGGCTAAGAGGAAGATGTAAGTGATTCAGGTAAGATTGGAGCATTTGTATTCCTAAAGAATGTTTCCCATAAATTGACAGTCATTAAAATTAACCTGCGAAGTTAATTACAGTGTCTGACATGGATGGCTTTCAGCTTTATGCAGTTATGTTCTTGACCAGATGAGGTCTTCCTTTTATTAGTTTATGAGTCACAGGGCAAGCATGGGTGCTGTACTGTGAATGCTAAATCAGGATCAAGGAGCTGGAGTTGCTTTTGGCCTTGGGGAAAAAAAAAAAACAAAACCCACCACCTTTCTGGCATACCTATTCTTTGCTGTTTATTGTGAATGAAGTCACCCTTTATGGCTGCTCAGGGGGCAGCCAACCTCTCTGCCTACCCTGGCTCTGCTGTACCCCGCTCCCTTTCATCTTTGCTGTTTTGGCTTCTCGAGTTCTGACAGGGTGCCAGATCTCCTTCATTAGTTCTTGTTTCTTTCTCTTTGCATGCTCGCACGTGTTGGCGCACACAACACACGCTCTCTCTCCATTATCAAGGTCTCATCAGCTCTCTGGGAGGAGGATTGCATCATCCTTACCAGAAGACTGCTCAGAGTTTTGGATATTCTGTAACCACTCTCGTCCTTTCCACTTCCTTCAGCCAAGGAGAAGAGTGACAGATTGCCGGCTGAGAGTGTCAGAGTGGCTGTTGGCTAATGATTGCTATAAATTTTCATAATAATAATAGCAGTCATAAATAATAGAAAACAATAGCACTGAAGCAGCTGGGATTCATGCTGCTCAGCCTCGTATTTAAAAATTAAAAAAAAAATAGCTGAGGAGACTTGTAAGAATTTTGGATCACGTGGTGCCACTTGGCCCCAAGGACTTGACAAGTAAGTAGTCATAAGAGGGGTGTTTCCTGAAGGTCAGACAGAAAGACAGGGACAGCTGAGATATCAGAACAGAAAGACATCAGAACAGCATGAGAAAGAAATAAATGTGTGTTGTGTTGGCCACTGAGGTTTTGGGTTTTGTTTGTTACATTAGTGTGGTAGAACCTATCCTGACTAACACGTATCACTTATATCTCTGCTATGATTTTTCTCACAAGCTAATCACTGGAGATGCCATGGCTACATTGTCTCTAGTCAAAAAACATTTTCATTCATTGTGCTTTTGTCAAGATAAGTCTGTTTGGAGACATTTTACAATCATGTTATAAGTATATTTTAGAAGCCTCAGGAGAGTTGCACAAATTCAGAATTCCAAGTGAAAGGTTATTGTACTGAAGATGTTAAGCAGCTGTCCACTTCCCATACAAAGTCTGCTCCTATGAATTCTACAAAAGAAAAGTTTTGTCTCTTGTGCATTTCAGAAACAAAGCCTCTTGACTATGAAGCATGACTCACAGGTTTAGTATTTATAATTTACTTAAATTTAACAAGCATAAGACATATAGCTATTCATTGATTATATGTTATAAATTCTATACAATATTGTTATCTAAATCAAGTTTTTATAATAGGGAAAACCAAACATGAGTGTATTTCTTTTTATACTGAGGGTGCTTTAGCTTGGTTCTTGATTGTGAGCAACAGAAACCATCTCTGTACCTAATTGGGGGAACCCATGTCACATTCGGTCACCAAGGGTGGGGGAGAAAAGAAGATTCCTTCCTTTATCTTTCATAGAGAAAAGCAGGGCACTTTTCCCACCAGTTGTGCACACAATGGAGTGGGAGAATTGCCTGAATATGGGTGGGAGAGAGGTCTTCATAAGGCCAACTAACCAGCAAAGAGTAAAAACTGCCAATAAATGTCAGCTTTTCTTAGCAAACTAGGATACATGTGACAAGCTTAGACTCCCTGATAAAGCAAATGGGGGAGCAGTTCTTCCTTCATGATCACCAATGAACATATAAGGGTGGTATGAAAATATAACTGTTTTTCAAATTTAATGTTAGCAGTGGGATTTTTTTTTCCTCAAACAGAATCCTTTTCAGAGCTCCGATGCATCAAATACAAATGGCCTGATGAAGCAGGCAGGGGTTCCAGAGTCTTCCCTTCCTGGTTTCCAGTGGCCATGAGGTGCCTGGTCAGAGCCCTAGGACTCTTGGATCACTGTTTGAGAACTACTCATCAGAAGGACTTTTTTGAGTCAGAGCTTGGATTTCTGATGCCTTGAGCCTTTTAACCTCCAACTTGTGCTGGATGAAGCTAGAAAATAAAGAGAAAAGAGCAAATGTCAGGGAACCTGAAACAAATCAAAAAGCACAATTCAAACCTGTGTTTCTGTCTATTCAGAATGGCAGTGCACTGAAAAAGGTAAAAGAATAAACCCTAAGTAAAAGCGATTTTCTGTTGAGATTACAAGATAGCTTCTTCTCTTTTGCATGTTAATTACAATTTGGGTTTATGATCTGAGATAGGATGCTCGATCAGTCTTTTTTTTTTTTTTAAGATTTTATTTATTTGACAGAGAGAGAGAGAGAGATCACAAGTAGGCAAAGAAGCAGGCAGAGAGGGGAAAAGCAGGCTCCCTGCTGAGCAGGGAGCCCGATTCGGGGCTTGATCCCAGGACTTTGGGATCATGACCTGAGCCGAAGGCAGAGGCTTTAACCCACTGAGCTACCCAGGTGCCCCAGGATGCTCGATCAGTTTTAACTGCATTTTTGATGGTAGCCACTGCACGCGTGGGTGCTAGGCTTGACATCACCCTGTGTTACATCATTTGTGGAAAACTCCACTTGGATGTGCTTTGAATGATTTTGTTGTTGTTCTCTTTGCTAAGCAGATGTGTGGTCCACCTGAGGCACGAATCATGATCATGACCCTTGTGGGGATCATCATCCTCAGCAGCCATGAGAAGTTAAGGAATATTCTCAGTTTGTTCATCCCTTCTGAACCTACTTTTCTAAGGGAAGAATGGAAGTGTGAGAATGAGCAAAGGAGAGACTGACAGTGTGGGGGAGGAGGGAGAGAAGGCCATGGTGGGATACTGGGCATGTCTGGAGCCACAGCATTTGCTAAGGACAGCTACAGATAGGCATTTTGGATCCTTCTCTCTGGCCCAGAATTTCCCATTCTGCTAGAAGGATAAATGCCCTAAGTATCTGGCAGATTTGCTACAGGGCCACCCAGGAAACCTTCCTAGTACTGATGTTCAGCTGCTTTTTGGGTCCCAAGCTGCTTTCTAGCACAGGAAATACGAGTGCCCTGCTCAGCAAAAGGGGCCTGGGTCCTTCTTAGGACCCACAGATCCTCCAGTTTAACTGAAGAGCAGTGAATGACCAGGTTTTACCTTCCTCCTTCTCTCCTCCTGAGGACCTGAGACCAGGTGTTTTTGTGCAGGTAGTTGAATTCAAAGATGAACCTAAAAAACAGAAGTGAAGAAATGAGAGTGTGAGATAGAAAAGACAGAAAGTTTGTTAAGGGCGTAGTAATGGGTGGATTACTACTGTAGACAGGGGGGGCTCAATCCCTCTGGGGCCCTCAAATTGTGTGTCCTGTCAATTGGAGGCTGCGACATTGATCTGCTCATTTCTGCCTCCCCTTGGGTGAAGGGTGCCTCTGGAAGGCATGACCCCACACTTCTGGTTGTAACTGAGTGGATCAGGGCAAAGATGTCAGAGAAAGCCCTTTGGCTGAGGAGACCCACAAGCTAAAGAGAGATCAGAACCTGCCAACAGGTGAGGAATTATCTGCCCACACCTGTGTCTGGACTCAGCTGAGTCAAAGGGTATGGGCTGAGGCACTAAGTAGCTGCTATAGCCTTGCACCTAGGAAAGGGCCTAGTACTAGTCCCTAAATAATCAGGGACTCAAGAAATATTTATTATGTGAAACAGCATATAGATATTTTATTATAATCTAGACTACTGCAATTTAAAACTGGGTGATCAGTTGATTGGGCAGAAGTTGTTGAAGAGAAGAAACAGAGAAGAGCTCAGAGAGAGAGGAAAGTAAGAACAGGAAGTGCATTTCTATAGGTTGAAAGATTTGTTTGTTCTGAATATATTTATTGAGTGCCTATTATGTTCCAGGCTCTGCTCTGAGTTGCAGTGCGTAAACATCATTAACTTCTATGCCCTCATGAAGTTTCTGTTCTAATGGCAGGGAGATTGTTCCTAGGATACATAAATTTACAGTGTGCGTGATGATCGTGAATACTCAGGAGAACAATATGGCAGAGAGGGGGACTAGGAGGTGTGGGGCTGGGGAAAGTTTCCAATTTTGAAAAGGCTGGGCAAGGTGGGCTCGCTGAGAAGGTAACTGAAGTGGGCGAGGGAGCCCTGAAGTTACGAAGGGGGAAACATTCCAGGCAGAGGAGCAGCAGATACAAGTCCCTGAGGCAGGACCATGCTATGTGGAGGAGAAATAATTTTCTCTCTACCCTTCTGAGTTCTTAGTTGAAACATCTATAATAAAGCAGATTAACAAAAAAACAAGCAGAACCCAGGAAAGATGAGTAACCCATAGAGGTGACTTAAACACCATCTTAATAAGGAAAGGAAAGGGGGAATATAGACTTCTTAGGGAAGAGTCACTGATTTTTAGGAAAGGTGGATGGGGTCTTGGAGGAAAATAGGTGGGAGGTACGAAAGTTTGTGACAAAGCTTCTCTGGGTATAGTGTTGACCTGTAGTCTCCACACCTGTGATGAATCTCCCCAGGAGGGGAATTTTGATAAGTGATCTCCTTTTGGAAGACCTGTCTCTAGGCACATAAGGCAAGTTCAGAGAAAGCCTCTTCCTGCATTCACTGTTTTTCAGGTGCCTACAGCTCAATGTATCAATGCAGCATATTATGGGCTAGCATATCCTGAGACCCTACTGTCATGTTTTGTTGGGGGGGGGGTACATTCTGCAACCCTTCTGGCAGGTTGGTAGCAAAGGAGGCCCATGTGGTTGAAGCAGCAGAGCAAGAGTCAAAAGAAAAGGGGCTGGGGTCAGAGAGGTAATCTCAGAATAGATATGGTAAGCCAGGGTCAAACTTACAGGGCCACCTATGCCTTTTTAAAAATTTGCATTTTTACTCTGAGTAAAATGGGATGCCATTGGGAGGTTTCGAACAAATATGTGTTGAGATTAAAGAAAAAAAGGGGGGGGGAAGGGAAGAAATCATTGGCCCTCACACGGAAATAACAAATGATGATGGGGACCTTGATAGCATTTGTTAGCACCTCCTGTCTTGGCCTCTTTACACCAGTCTCCATGAGGGAACATTGTACACCAGGCTTGAAACAAACCCACTTCCTACCTGGGTGGAAGACCCAGAGATACCTGGGCATGGATTTCTGCCACCAACATTTTCCCTTTAAGAGCCATTTTTCGTATTCAAAGAGAAAACATGTTCAATGGTTATTTGGATACAGTGACATAAATCCAGAGATTTCTCACCTTCAAAGACTCTTAGGAGAGTTGTGAAACATGCTCTTTGAATTCACCTGATCTTTGCCTAGAAATCGACACTTGGAAATGATGCTGTCATTCATATTGGTTAGGTTATAGACCAGGGAGGCTGACTGAACTGACACTATGTGGGGTTGCCCGCAGAGAAGGAATAGGTGAAGAATTGGCCTTTGAGGGCAGTGGGAAGTCCAGGAGAACTGGGTAGTGGGAGGGAATTAAGAGTTGCAGAGGTACACTGCCACTGGCGTGAATCAACTCTAATCACTTTTGTTTTTCTCCCCATCCTTGTAAAACTTGTAAAACTCGGCACTCACAGTTCCAAGTCCAGACAGATGATCTCTGGCTTCATTTGGGCCATGTGCAGTGGACTAGAGCAAGACAGGATGATGGACCACATGCAGTGAGTGGAAGGTAATCCTTCCAAAGGATTCCTGGATACTTAGGGTTCTCCAGAGTAACAGAACCAGTAGGACAGAGAGAGAGAGAGAGAGATGAGGAGATTTACTCTATGAATTGGTTCACGTGGCTCTGGAGGTCAAGAAGTCCCACAATCTGCTATCTGAAAGCTAAAGAACAAGGACAGCATGTGAATTGGGGGGGGGGGTTTAGGGGGTTGATGCTATGGGTCCTTGTCTCATCTGAAGGCACCAGAACCAAGAACGATGATGTCTGGAGGCAGGAGAAGACATATGTCTCAGCTGAAGCAGAGAGAGCAAATTCACCTTTCCTTTGCCTTTGTGTTCTGTTTGGGCCCTCAATGGATTAGAGGGTGCCCACCTACACTAGCATGGGCCCTCTGCTCACTCAGTTCACCAGTTCAAACTGGTTCACATCTCTTCAGATCACCAGTTCAAATCTCTTCCAGAAACATCCTTCACAGATACACTCAGTAATACTGTTTTATCAGCTATCTGGACATCCCTTAATCCAGTCAGGTTGATACATTGTACCACTATGGTACTGTCAGTAGAGAAATATCAGATAGATGCTGAGCGGGTCCAGACCATAGCTGTCCACTACAGTCTATGTCTGCACTACCCACTAGCTGTATGTGGCTATTTAAATTTAAGTTAAAATCAAGTAAAAGTAAAGGACATTAAAAATTCAACTCCTTCTTTGTACTAGACACATTTCAAATGTTCCAATACCTTGTGGCTAGTGGCTTCAATTGGACAGCACATATATAGACAAAGTTCTTTTGGATGGCACTGGTGTATATAGTAATGGTAATAAACCTGTGTAAATCTTTAAGTACTTTGTATTAATTTTCAATACATTCTCACTTTCATTACATTATTTAACTCCCATTTCTGCCTTCTGGTGTAGTCCGCGAGCATAATATTATTTCAAGAGAAAACTGAGGCCCAGGAAGTTTGAGCAGCTAGCAGTAAAGATAACTCAGCCAGTACAAGGTCACATAGCCAATACTGGCTCAAGAGCATCTGCTTCCCAGCATGGGGACCCTCATATGGATCCTAATGTAGAAGCCCAGATAATGCATAATCTGATGTAAAGCCACTTCTTAAGCCGTTGGAACACAGAACAGTCATTTCTGTTGTCACAGTTCGAGTTGTTGTATATTTCCCCATCAAAGAAATAACCATGCAACTCTAGCAAGTGATCTTCTATGGGGGCTCTTAAAGGCTCCTTTTCCAAAGGGAGCTAAGTACCCATGACATAAATATGAGGATAGATTGACAGATAGGGAATACTTTGTCACAGGATGGAGAAAAAAATGGGGGAAAGAAGTTCCCCCAGGCTGCTCTTCCGCAGTGACGTAGATCTTGGAAGTACGCGGTCCCAGAGTGGTCACTGAGGTGCGTCACCCCAGCACTTGGGTCTTGTCATTGTTGGAAGCAGACCCTTTCCCAGGGGTGTGATTTAAGATGGAGCTTTTAGGTTTATAAAGCATAAACTCTTATCACCATACTGCAGAGCCCTTGTAATGCAATTATAAAGGCATTAGACTTGTTTCTATAAGCTGTACATGAAATCAGGCCCACTGATTTGTAGTATCTGGGGCAAGACTCTAAGTGCAGTCGCATTCCCCCTAGGTCTAAATATTCCAAAGTTACAAATCGAGATTGGCCCAGAGCCTGAACCCTGGTATACCACGTGGGCCGGATGGGATGCTTCTTGGAGATCTGTAGTGAGAGCAGCTTTGCCCCCTGCTGCCTAAGAGTCTAAGTGGTCCCAGACCTGCTGGGTCAGAGCAGTGGGGAGCTGGGCCTAGCCTGTGATCCATAGAGGTGACCAGATCCTCAGTCTGGGATGGACAGATTCAGTCAAGCACCTCAAGGATCCAGGTGCAGCTCCCTGCCTCCACCTGTCACTTTTCTGATTAAGGGCTTCCAGATAGTTCTAGGCAGCTTTCAGATAACATACTTTGAGCAAATGGAAGGGAGCAGATGTCTTCTGTTAGAAACACAACTGCCCAGCCACCCACTTCAGGGTGAGTCAAAGCACCGCATTCTCTTATTTTCCTGGGGTACGGGCTGCCTTTTCTTTGCTCCCTTGTGCAACACCTTCCCCCAGCCCACGGGCATCAGTTGTCGGTCCCCCCTCCTTCAGCCTGCCAGACCTCCTTCAGCTCGTACCTTGTCCCTCTCCTGTAAGTCCTTTTGCTCAGCCAATGACCAAATGTCCAAAAAAGTTTTGTTAGAAGACCACACCAAACCAAACAAAGCATACGACAATGACCCGGTGTGTTGGAGTTCGTGCAGTGTGGTGTGGCAGCCTGTAAAGCAGAGGGCCCCAGGGGAAGGCCCCACCACGGCAGCTCTCTTCAGGTCCAAGGGCTGAATTACTCAAAAATTGTTTCATTGCATTGTAATCATATAGCAGGACACTTTGTTTCTTCTATGACTTGCCATTTTATAGTAAATTTTCTTTAGTTTTAAGGACACAGCTTTATTCTTGTTAAAATCGTGCCCTGTCTTCATTTGAGAAGAATGAAGATCCCACTCCCCATGATGGCACCTTCTGGACATCTGTCGGCGCGCCTCTGAATGCTCCCTGTCAGGAGCTCAGCCTAACTGCAGGCCAAGTGGCAGAGAGGAGAGGACTAGCACTCCTCAAGTGAGAGGCTTGTGGCTTAACCACGGTTCTGGCAGATGTCATTGTGGCCGACCAATTTCATCTACTTCACAGTGGGGCCCTGGACACCATTTACCACATTTGCTTCAGGATAATTTCAAATTCAGCTGTCCAGACAGGCTGGGCTTAGAGACTGTAGGGTTCACTGCTGCATTTTTCAGAGGAAGTGAAATCTGAAGGTCACACAGTTAGTTAGCAGTGATTTGAACTCCCTATCAGATTGTCCAGTGCCAAGTGTTTGAGCTCAGGCGGTTCTACCAAGATTCCACAGACTGAGTGGCGCCAGCCAAGAGGTTTGTTTGTCATGGCTCTGGGGGCTGGGAAGTCTGAGATCAGGGCACCAGCGCAGTCGGGTCCTCGTGAGGGCCCTCCCCTGGCTCCTCGTGAGGGCCCTCCCCTGGCTCCTCGTGAGGACCCTCCCCTGGCTCGTAGTCTCTTTGCTGGGTTCTCACCTGGCAGAGAGAAGGGGTGGGCCCTGGTCTCCTCCACCCGGAGAAGCATCCTAATCCCATCATGGGGGCTCCACCCTCGTGACTTCATCTCAACCTAATTACCTCACAAAGGCCCTGCCTTCACAAACTATCACACTGGGGGGAAGACTTCAACATATGGATTGGGGGAGATAAAATACTCAGTCTACAGCACCAGGTCAGTCTTTGTTCTTGTCTAACACATAGCTGAATATACTCTCACCTAATCCTGGGAATACTACTAACTGTAGCCTTTATCATTTAAAAAAATTCCATGATAGTTTTTTGAATTATAAATGTGGTGCATACATATATTAGACAAATAGGAAAAGTGGAAGAAATAAAACTTAACAATCCCACCAACTAGAGACTAATAATTGGTTTATTTTCTTCTGAACACATATGTATATGTAAACATATGCATATTTATATATGTATATATCCATAAATAACATTTTTAAGAACAAAGTTTGAGTCATACTATAGTTTTTTATCCTAATTTTTTACTTTAAATTGTCTTTCTCCTCTAAAATATTTTTTTGTTTTCTCACTGTTTAATGTTTTTGACTATCTACATCAAGTCTTATCTGCATTTATGTATTGTATTATTTGGGAGATATGTATTTACTTTTAATCTTTTCAGTTTTTAACTTCTAATTTTTAAATGCATTAAAAACATTTTTCTAGTTCCCAAGTCAAGAAAGAAATACTGTGTTTTTAGTTCTACTTACGTGAGATGAATTTAGTACATCCTTCCTTTCACTACGGCTTCATGACAAAGCCTTGGTTTTGAGGACTTTTAGATGCTGTGATTATTGTTTAAAAATGGATATATGGACATAGGAAGTTATTAAGATGTAAACCATGCATTTTGTCACAGAAGATTTAAATTGGCAATTTTTCCACATTATACTAATTGTTTCCACAAGGTAGAAATACAGAGGATTGGCTTGGATCCTGGATCCCATCATCCTCAATCAGTCCCCAATGTTCTTGCAAGTTCTCATGGGAAACTCTCCCTCTTATTACTTTAAAGCTTTAGACTCTAATACCTGTGGAGAATCTTGGCCCTAGACTGGATCACATGGAGCTGGGGCCCTATTTGGTTCCATCTTATGGCCATGTCTGGAGCATGGTCCTGATTCCAGGCCAAATAACACCATAGAAAGATGAATCCTTTAGGAGGTGCATCAAGTGAATGAACATTTCTCCCTAATGCCTAGGGCTCTTGATCTCTGTCAAACATCTCATTCCTCTTTCTTTTCTGCTTGGTCCTTTGCTTGTTTCTGCTTAAGCAAGATACATGAATTTCAGACAGAGATTCCCAAGTCATGTTTTGCCTTAACTGTTGCTTTATGAGACTTTAAGGTATTTTGGCCACAACTGCGGATAACATCTTGAGGATGCTGTTCACTGGGTGAACCACTGAGCTAAGCAGATCCTATATGGGCTGTAGAATAGGGCTACATACTGGAAATTAGGGGGATGAATGTTAGCCCCTTGTCACATTGGTGCCAAGAAGGGTTAGGCATTTAATGGAACATGTGAGGACTTTGTCTTCTGACAGTGTGGCCCTGGCTGTAAAGAGGATTATTTTTTAACAAGTAACAGTATTGAGGTGTGACCAGGTGAACAGTGCAGTAACTAGATGTTTTCAGAGAGCATGGACTGTTATTCTCTGCTAGTATTTATGTTATAATTATTCTTGGCTTGTTTAGTGTTGGTGCTTTTTTTTTTTTTTTTGAATACCCAAAACTATGGAATTCCAGAAATGTGCCACAAAAACAGCAAAGTTAAGATCTACTGATTTGGAACCTTTCTGTTGTTACCAGTCAGAGACCATGATGGGCAGAGAAAATAGCCAACCAAAAGAGCAGAAAAAATTTAATTCAGTTTTGCTATCATACCAGGCAACCATGTTGGTTGTTCTGGTTCTCCCTCCTTTAAACTTTACAGAGAGCACTCTCCCATTAATAGGTTAACTGTGACACTAAAATATCCATGTTTTGGAAAACCATTTTTTCACCCTACCATGCCAATTGCCTTCTCTCTTGGAATTCATGATAGGGAACTACAAGCACAAGGACTTTTCTTTTCTTTTCTTTTTTTTTTTTTTAAAGATTTTATTTATTTATTTGACAGAGATCACAAGTAGGCAGAGAGAGGCAGGCAGAGAGAGAGGAAGAAGCAGGCTCCCTGCTGAGCAGAGAGCCCGATGCGGGGCTTGATCCTTGGACCCCGGGATCATGACCTGAGCTGAAGGCAGAGGCCTTAACCCACTGAGCCACCCAGGTGCCCCCACAAGGACTTTTCTGAGGAGCTTTTCCTTCTGTTATTGAACACCTCACTTATTTACCACTCCCCGACTAACTTTTGCCCCAATTCTCTTAACTCCTGTGTACTCAGATCTCCAGTCTTCAATTAATTGTGGGCTCTTTCCAGGGATACAGATTTTAACTCTCTGGTGGGTGGTAAGAGTACCCCACATTTGCTGTGACCTGGCATCTCCTTGCTGCAGACTTTCTTCTCCTTTCTGTGTGTCTTCAGACTGGCAAACTTGCAACATGTTCTTATCACTGATTTTGTTCTCTCTGTGTGTCTCAAAGAGCATGCCCTTGTGGGCCTTGGAAGAGGTGATATATCTTTTGCCACTTTCAGAACTTGACTGTTCCTGAAGTCCCCAGACCCTGGAAAAGGTTGCTACTCTGATGGAGCAGGACCGTCTCCTTCTTATTTCCAGAAGGGTCTAGTCCTTGTTACTTTTGGATAGTATGGCATTCTCTTTGCTGCATCTGAGAAACAGATTATAGAGGAAGAGAGAATTTAGAATATTGACAACCACCCATGCCAGATGTTATCAAGTAAAAAATGTGTTCACCCGAAGTCCAGACTCTGATATGCAAGTCTAACTAGTTTCATACGACTGGCCCCCACTTACCGCGTGAAGAGGGGACCTGTAGGCCATGCAACTAGCCTCGTTGGTTGCTAGTGGCATGGGACAGGTGAGCCACAGATAGTGCTTTTCAGTTATATCCATTGACCAGAGAGCTGATAACAAATTCCTTTTCAGTTCTATAATTGTAGAATCTCAACTGATAGTTCCTTGCCCCCAGTGAGTCTGTGTGGAATTTTCACCTGCTCATAGTAAAAGCAGTATGTTGTTCACCTAGTAGAAGATTTATAGTCTCTTAGTTTTCAACTATTCAATTTATACATCAGTCACCAAGATGACTATTTGTTTTGCTGGACTCTGGTCACTAGAAATCTGCACATAATTCTTTCCCAGAGTATTGTTTGATATAGTTTCCTTAAGTTTGATCTTAGTTTCCAGTGCTGTTGTGATTTAGTGCCTTTTATTTTTTTAAACCTTCTTAAGCAACTTGTAAGCAGGAAAGTCAGGAACTGTGAGCCACCTGCTATCTTAATTTGACATCTGGTCTCACTGCTTTCAAGCTCCTGTACTTCAAAGTACTTTTACAAGTGAATCACTGTTGTTATTTGGGTCTTTGATGGAAAGGAATTTAGACAACCAGGCTTACAACAACCAAGACATGCTTTGTACATGTGACTTGGTCAAAATAAAATAAAACAACTCTTTCAGCATTGGGTTATATTTTCCGTAGCTAGGGAATCTGGGAAATAACTATATAACTCATTCTTAGTTTGATGACTACTCCATCAGGGAAGTAATGTGAATGAACAAATAATAACCAGCTGTCTTTTAATCCAAGAGATTACTTTCTTCTTCAGTCCTGGATCTGAAGTAATTTCCACACTAAAATAAAGATGAAGTCTCTTTAGATCATTAACACAAATAATTTCCTCTCAGTGTATAGTAGTCTACTTTCAATAACCCATTGGTGAAGGGAGATAGGGTCAAAGAAACAGCAATAATATAGATACCCATTTTAACCACAAGTTGCAACCTTTTTTCAGAACTATCTTAAAAGCTGCCTTATTGCTTTGAAATGAAATTGCTTTCTTTTCCCCCTTTGAATGAAACAGTGAATGGAATGAAACAGACCAAATGGAAACAGCAGAAATGAGAAAGAAGGGGAGATAAAAGAAATCTGCTTCTTTTGCATTCTTTAGAACGCAGAGTAGCTCCTGGCATAGAGTAGATGCTCAATAAATGTTTGTCAAATTAAGTATATAACCTGAGCATTTGGGATAAGAATTTGGGTTCTTTGTCTTGCCTGAACACAGGAGATTTTACTCCTAGAAAATTTGGTTGGCTAGAGGAAAAAACTCTAAGTGCCTTGAAGAAGAAAGTAACTGCTGATATGTTGTTTATAACTGCAATCTGGCACAAGGCAATTGCATGGTAGGACTGGGGGAGGGATATTATTTGGAAGGTCCTGCTTGTATTGATGGGTAAGGAGAATACAATAGTAACCCAACAGGTCAGTCAAGCTAGGGGCTGGACTTCATCTAAATGGAGCCAAATGCAAATATCAAACAGGTCCACACTGTTAGGGATAAGCCTTGTACACCTTTCAGATTGCCTCCCATCCTCCTTTCTCTTTATGGTTTGATGTCACATCTGTGCTATATAGCCTGTCTACCTCCAGATGTGAACGGAAGGACCCTTTCTGGAGTGTAGGACCTGGTTTTTCAAAAGGCTCCAGGGGATTAGATGATACAACCCAGAAGTGTGTGTGAAGAGGTTAGTCAGCTTCCTGCATGTAAATGTGACCAAAAAGAAACGGGAGGTAGGAGTCTTCCCTGCCTCCTTCCCTCCAAGGCTTGCTACAGGATGACATTTCTGTTTGCACATTTTCTTGAGAAGTCCTCTGTGTTGGGCAAACATGGCTGCAGCCTGGCCATTGTGGGACTTTTTCTCCTCTTGCTCTCACTGTTCTGGTTTTTCATTTCCCAACTAAAGAATCAACCTTTCAAATCTTTTTTTAGTTTCTACTTTCTAAAGGATTAAGATTAAAATATTGACTGCCTTAAAGGTTGCTCATCCTGGGCTCCTCACCTAAACTCTTTCCTTTTAATATTTTCTAGCTCTAATCCAGTGACATAGAGTGAGAAGTCCTTCCTTCCTCAGAGATCATGCTCTTCTCTTACTTTGCATTTCTAAATAAGTAATATTTATTATAATGTGGAAGAATTTCCCTAAGGAAATATGTGTGTGTTGGGGTGAGGGGTGTGTAAATTCTATCCTGAACATCACAATTTCCTGTTGCATCTAAGAGCTGTTGGACAATACCAAGTATTCTAACAAATGTGGAATTGGAATCCAAGAAGAGAGATAATCCAGAAAAAATGGCTGAAGAAATAATGGCTGAGACTTTTCCAAAGTGAATGACAGAAACCAAACCACAAATCCAAGAGTCTCAGAGAAAACACACGCACGCACACATACACACAGACAAAATACCACCACTTTTTCCAAATATACATACCCACGTATATCATAATGAAAGAAGTTTCATTATGAAAAGACAAAAATCAATTTTTAAGGTCTGAGCAAAAAAGGAACATCACATACAGAAGAGAAAAGATACAAAGAACAAAGAACTACCGTGAACTACAGTGCATACTTTGTCAGAAACTATGCAAGCCAGAAAGTAATAGAGGAACTTCTTTAAAGTAATGAAAGAAAAATCTCTGTTAATTCTGTATGCCTGAAAATGTATTTCAAACAATAAAGGGAAAATGAAGCTTTTTTTGTTTTGTTTTGTTTTGTTTTTTTCCTTCAGACAAGAAGGACTTCATTTCCAGAAGACCTACTCTATAGGAAATAGTAACAGATATTCTTTATGGAGAGAGACTATGAGAGCGGATGGCAGCTTGGACTTGTGCAAAGAAATGAACACTGAAAATGGAAGCAATGATGGTAAGCTTACGTTTATTTAAAAGTCTTAAAATTGCTCTAAAGCAGTGGTTTTCAACTGGGGGGAATCTCCTTCCTTTCTCTTCCCCCAGGAACACTGGCAGTATCTGGAGACATTTTTTGTTGTGATACTGGGCTGGTGCTACTTCTGTCTAAAGGGTAGAGGTCAGAAGTGCTGCTATATATCCTACAGTGCACATGAAACCTCACACAACAATTATCCAGTCTAAAATGTAATGTTGCTGATGTATCTGAAAGATAACTAAGGCAAAAAAAGTAACAACGTACTATGTGATTATAGCATATGTAAGTGTAGAAGATACAATAGTACTAGCACAAAAAACAAGAGAGGAAATGGGACTATAGTATTCTAGTGTCCTTTAACTACACAGGAATTTCAGGGTAGAATCTTGTTAATTAAAGATGTGTATTTTAGGGGCGCCTGGGTGGCTCAATGGGTTAAAGCCTCTGCCTTCGGCTCAGGTCATGATCCCAGGGTCCTGGGATCGAGCCCCACATCGGGCTCTTCCTCCTCTATCTCTCTGCCTGCCTCTCTGCCTACTTGTGATCTCTGTCTGTCAAATAAATAAATAAAATCTTTAAAAAAAAAAGATGTGTATTTTAGGGGCGCGTTGGTGGCTGGGGCAGTCGAGTGTCCGACTCTTGGTTTCAGCTCAGGTCATGATCTCAGTGTTGTGAGATGGAACCCTGCCTCGGAGTCCCTACTTAGCCAGAGTCTGCTTGAGATTCTGTCTCCCGCTCATGCTTTGCCCCCTACTCTCTCTAAAATAAAAGATCTTTTAAAAAAGATGCATATTTTAAAACCTAGGACAGTCCCTCAAAAGTAATAGAGATAAATGGAATAATAAAATAAACTCAATTAATAAAGGATAAAGCTCGAAAGAAGAGAGAAACTAAAGAACAGATGGGACAAATATAAAACTGCTTGCAAGATGGTAGATTTGAATCCAACTATATCAAAAATCCCATAAGACTCATTTTATGGGTCCTTCATTACCTTAATATCAAAGATATTATAAGAAAAGAAGAACTTTATACTAAATCCCTCATGAATATAGACATAATTATCCTCAAAAAATATTAGCAAATTGAACCTAGCAATATTTAAAAAAATGATATTGCATAATCAACTGAGGTTTATTCTGAGCATGCAATACTGGCCAATACTAAAAAAAGAATCAATCTATGTAACTCATCATATAATGGTTTAAAAAAAGAAAGCCCACATAATTATATCACTAGATGCAGAAAAAATATTTGACAAAACTCATCATCTGTTCTGGATAAAAAGTCTCAGCAAGCTAGTAACAGGTAAAAGTGCACGTATAAAAACCCTGTTGCTAACATTATTCTTAATGATGAAAGACTGAATTCTTGCCCTGTAAAATCAATAACAAAGCAAGAATGTCATTCTTACCACTCCTATAATTTATGGTATTAGATATCTTAGCCAGTATAATAAAGCAATAAAAAGAAGTAAAAGTTATACAGATTGAAGGAAGAAAGAAATCTTGTCCCTGTTTGCAGATAATATGCTTATTTATAAAATCTCAAGGAATTTGCAAAAAGGTTCTGAACTAATAAGTTTATAAAAATTGCAGGATATAAAGTCAACATATAAAAATTAGCTGTATTTCTGGGACGCCTGGGTGGCTCAGTTGGGTAAGCGGCTGCCTTCGGCTCAGGTCATGATCCCAAGCGTCCTGGGATCGAGTCCCACATCGGGCTCCTTGCTCGGCAGGGAGCCTGCTTCTCCCTCTGCCTCTGCCTGCCACTCTGTCTGCCTGTGCTCGCTCCCTCTCTCTCCCTCTCTCTCCCTCTCTCTCTGACAAATAAATAAAAAAAAATTAAAAAAAAAACTAGCTGTATTTCTATACACTAGCCACAGTCAATTAGGAACCATAATTTAAAAATGATGCCACCTTCAAGGCAGTATGTACTGGTACAAAAACAGACACAGATTAGTGGAAGAGACTAGAAAACCCAGAAATGAACCCACAACTGTATGGTCAGTTAATCTCTGACAAAGCAGGAGAGACTATCCAGTGGAGAAAAGACGGTCTCTTCATTGTTATGGTGTTGGGAAAACTGGACAGCAAGATGCAAAAGAATGAAACTGTGCCACTTTCTTAAATAATACACAAAAATAAATTCAAAATGGATTGAAGACCTAAATGTGAGACAGAAAACCATTAAAAGCTTAGAGGAGAGCACAGGCAGTAACCTGTTTGATATTGGCTGGGGCAGCTTCTTACTCGATCTGTCTCCTCAGGCAAGGGAAACAAAAGCAAAAATAAAGTATTCAGACTACATCAAAATAAAAAGCTTCTGCACAGTGAAGGAAACAATGAACAAAACTAAAAGGCAACCTATGAAATGGGAGAAGATATTTGCAATTGACATAACTGATTAAGGGTTGGTATTCAAAATCTATAAGGAACTTCTAAAACTCAATACTCAGGAAACAATCTAATTAAAAACTGGGTATATGACATGAGTAGACATTTTTCTCAAAAGACATCGAGTTGGCTAACAGACACACGAAAAGATGCTCAGTATCACTCATCATCAGGGAAATGCAAATCAAAACTATGATGATATATCACCTCACACTAGTTACGAAGGCTAAAATCAACACAGGAAACAACAGGTGTTGATGAGGGTGTGGAGAAAGGGGAACCCCTCTTACATTGTTGGGGGGAATGCAGACTGGTCCAGCCACTTGGGAAAACAGTTTGGAAGTTCCTCAGAATGTTAAAAATAGAACTGCCCTATGACCCAGTAATTGCACTACTAGGTATTTACCCAAAGGATACAAAAATACTGCTTTGAAGGGATGCATGCATCCCGATGTTTATAGCAACATTATCAACAATAGCCAAAATATGGAAAGAGCCCAAATGCCCATGAACTGATGAATGGATAAAGAAGATGTGGTATTCATATACATTGGAGTATTACTCAGGCATAAAAAGAATGAAATCTTGCCATTTGCCAAGATGTGGATGGAGCTACAGAGTATTATGCTAAGTGAAATAAGTCAGTCTGAGAAAGAAAGATGCCATATGATTTCACTCATACGAGGAATTTAAGAAACAAAACAAATGAGCAAGGGGGAAAAAAAGAGAGAGAGAGGCAAACCAAGGAACAGACTCTTAAGTATGGAAAACAAGCTGAGGTTTACCGGAGGGGAGGCAGGAAATAGTGAGGGAATGGGTTAAACAGGTGATGGGGACTAAGGAGGGCATTTGTGATGAGCACCAGGTTTGTGTGTAAGTGATGAATCTCTAAATTCTATACTGAAACTAATATTGCACTGTATGTTAATTGGTTGGAATTTAAAAATTTGGAAGAAAAAAATAAAAATGATATCTCTTACTAAAACTCCAATAAAATGAAATACGTAGGTATAAATCTAAGAAAACATGTATAAAATCTATTGTTGAAGCCTATAAAACACTGACGAAGGAAATCAAAGAAAACCTAAATAGAGAACATACAGTGCCCATGATTAGAAGACCCAACATAGTAAAGATGTCAGTTCTCCTTCAGATAATCTATAGATTTAATGAAGTACCCATCAAAATCCCAGAGATATTTTTTTTTGTAAATATAGAGCAGCTGATTCTAAAGTTTATATGCAAAGGCAGTAGATGCGGAGTAGGTAAAACAATTTTGAAAAAGAAGAATAAAATTAGAGAAATCTCAGGGGTGCCTGGGTGGCTCAGTGGGTTAAGCCTTTGCCTTCAGGTCCCAGGGTCCTGGGACGGAGCCCCACATTGGGCTCTCTGCTCAGCAGGGAGCCTGCTTCCCCCCTCTCCCCCATGCCTGCCTCTTTGAATACTTGTGATCTCTGTCAAATAAATAAATAAAATCTTTAAAAAAATTAGAGAAACCTCATGACCAGATTTAAGACTACTTATAAAGTGAACAGTAATCAAAGTGATGTGGTATTGGTGAAGGGATAGACACACAAATCAATGAAACAGACTAGAGACCCAGAAATAGACCTACACAAACATGGCCATTTGATTTTGGTGAAAGGATAAAAGTAATTCAGTGGAGAAAGGATCGTCTGTTGAACAAATGGTGTTGGAACCATTTATCATTGCAGAAAAAGGAAATTTTATACCAGGATTAAGTCAAGTGGATCATGGATCTAAGTGTAAAACTAAAAACTATAAAACTTTTGGAAGAAAATGCGGGATTACAGGTCCCCTTCTCTCTGTTCTTCTGGTCAAAGGGAATATTTTCTTTCAGACACCATTGCTGCCACCTCCAGGCTATCCTGAAAGTATGGCTTCCTGACTGGGGCTTGCTTTAATGCAGGGCAGGGAAAATAGAAAGAAGAAAAAAATTGGGTATTCTGACATTCTCTATCCCAGAGGGCGCACTGTTTCCAGTCAGAGAGAGAAGGCTTCTCTTGGAGCTTTTTCTTTCAACACTCGCTGTGCAGTCATTGGATTCAGGTTGCCCGAGAGTCTGAGCTGGGGGATATGGAATAGAAAAAGCCAGGAAATTTGCTGCCATCTGGATTGGCCTTTAGGATTTGATTTCCCTCCCAAGTATGCTTGCTATTTTTTACTCATCAGAGTCCCAAGATGCTTGCTTTATGTATCCTGTCAAAAGACTTTTACTATAATTTTTCAGATAGGGTAGAATGTTCTTATTCCATCTCTGTGGAACTGGAACCATTAATTCTGCCCTCCTCTTTTTTTTTTTTTAACCCAAGAAGTCAGTTTTCTTTTGCTGGTAATTGGTTTGAAGTGTGATCAGCACCAAGATCTAGACTCAGAGATGTAAGGTGGCATCTGTTTGAGTCTTCTGAGAGAGATATTTCTCCCTGACAACGAGAGAGATCCAGGGAGAAATTCCACATTTCTTTTCTTTCATAGGATGCTGTTGTATCATGACATGATCCTTGGAACCATGGCTGTTATCCTGCACTTCTGAAAGAAAAGCCAAAAAATTATACAGAAGCCAAATTGGAACCCAGACATGTCGACGGGCGAATTAGCTGAACCTGGAATCAGCTACCTTTAGACTTTTACTTGTGTGAGATCATAATTTCCTAATTTTGAGTTGATAGTTTATTTACTGATTAAAAGATTTGACATGTTGAAAAAGACTGATTTTTTTGTATTTTAGAACTGTAAAGCAAAAAAGTGAGTATACAACCTGAAAAGAAATATGGGTTTAATGGAATTATTCTTGGTTCTTTTGTGAACTTGGAAATATCTTATAATTCTGTGCTTTATGTTTTTTTATTCACCATTCATAAATATTAACAGGATACACCTTATGTGCCAGAAATTTGTTCTGGATACTTACAGTACTAAGATGAGCTAGAAATGGTTGCTGCTTTTCCAGGGCTTATAGTCCAGTAGGTGGTAGATGTATAAACAAGTGCTGTGTTTAAAATGCAGAGAGGTATAAACTAATATATGGTTACATATCAAATTATTTAGGAATATAAAAAGAGCTATTCTTGTGGTATAGTTTTTCTATTCTATGAGAAATGTATTTTTTTGATATTTGAGTATGGTACATTTATGTCAATTTTAGTTTATTGGTAGTATAATATGCTTCAGGTTTGATAATGTGAGACTCGGAGGGAATATTTGTTCTTTAGAAATGAGTCCATGATGTCCCTTGTATATTGTCCCCTATATTGTTTGCTTTTTCACAGCGGGTTTGGACTATTAATACAAAGCCAACTCAAATTTTTATGTATTTTAGTGCTTTAAATATAGCCCAGATAAGCATATTTTCAGCCATTTACTACCTGCCTGCTTTGTAAACCCTACAAATGCATCCAGCTGTCTGCTAGCCATAGATAAGACCAGCCACTTAGCTATGAAAGACCCCAAACCACTGATGCCCTTTCAAGCTCTTCAAACCCAGAGACACTTCCCACCCCCCCACGTTGCTGCTGGGTGGCATCACTTAATCACATCTGTCCTCTCATGGATTCTCTCTTCTCTTGGGGTTTCTCTTCCCCAGTTCCCTTTCCAGGAATTGGCCCCACTCCACTGACTTTGGAAGGTCTCCTGCTGTGAGAAACTTTCCCTCTCCTGTAATCCGGTCCAAGCTGCAACAAATAAAGCTTATTGTGTTGTGCAGCACTGCAGCTTATGGTTCTATTTTTGCCTTGATCAGCCCCCACATCCTCAATCTCACCACATTTCTCTGCTATTATTTTTATTTTAGTGTTCATTTTTTAAAGTGTATTCTTTGCAGTTCTCCTCTTTGTATGTCCACTCGGTAAATCCTTCTGCTCCAGACTGTCCTTCTCAGTGAGTCCTTCCATGACCTCATTTTCTGATAATGCAACCTGCCCTCAATCCTCCTTTTCTCCCTGCATTTCCAAGTCTCCCTAACTGTGCTCTATGTTCTTATTTCCCTAGCATGTCTCCCCTTCTAACATACTATATGCTTTACTCATTTATGTTTGTTTATTGTATGTCACCCTCTGTTAGAATATTATTTCTTCAGAATTTGAAGATACGGTTTCATTGTCTTTTCACTTTTAATGTTGCTGATGACAAGTCAGGATGATTCTTAATGCTCAGTAGGTAACCTGGTTTTATTACCTAGTGGCTTTTAGATTCTTCTCTTTATCTTAGAGTTCTGAATTACATAGAATTTTTTATAGATACAGGCCTTGTTCTTTCTTCCTGCTTAGTACTTAGTGAGCACTTCATTTTGAAGACTTCAGTCTTTTTTCAGTTTTGGAAGTTTTCCATAAGTATACACACAAAGACACACACACACACACACACACACACAAATACAGCACAAACACACATATATCACTCTCTGTGTGTAAATAACCTACATAACACACATGCATATACACATACATGTATCATTTTCTTTCTATTATGTAAATATAATATGTACCTCCTTTCATACACCTATAAAATTCTGTGTATATTATATTTATTTCCTCCCTGCTATTGTAGAACTTATAAATCTGTTTTCCATGCAACTCAAGCCTTATTTCATATTTTTCACCTCTTTTTGGTTGTGTTTATTTTTAATGCTTTACAGAAGTGTTCTTTAGTTCAGTTTGATTTTAATCCATTATGCTATTTGCCTATTTGTTGAGTTTTAAAATATCATATTTTTAATTTCTAGGATCTCCATTTGTTATAGTTTCATAGAAGCCTTTTCTTATTTCTCTGAAATATTACTTATTTATTTTAAAATTTTCTTTTCCTTTGTGTTTTAGGCTATTTGTTGAGTTTGGCTCTTTTTTTTCATGCGTATTGATTTTCCTCAAATGTTTAGTGATTCTTATTTGGTTGCTCATATTTTTATTTGGGACTACTTTTTTTTTAATGCCTATTGGTGGCTCTGAGAATAGAAACCTGTACTCAGGTTTTTTGGGGGGAGATGGGGGTGTGTGGCCACATAGGTTTTGTGAGACCATAATCTTCTGGGTGTTTTCATTCAGGGATTGTGAGTAGTGCTCACTGAGCCAACTGTATGTTCTGAGGCCCACATCTTGGAGGGAGCTGTGCTCACTGCTTTCACTTAAACCAGAGCTATCTGCTTCCTTTCCATTTTCTTCTTCCATTGTTGTCTAGGTGGAAGTATAGCATTATTTTGGTCTCTGCTCTTCTGTTTTCAGTTCCAACATTTTTACTCAGACTGTGATTCTCAACCTTGGTTGCACACTGGAGTCACCAGGGCAGCCTTATAAACTACTGAAGACTTTGTCCTACCTGCCCCCCAGAGATCTTGATTTATTTGGTCTGGGGAGCAGCATGGGCATTGGAATGGTCTTAAAGTTCCCCAGCTGATTCTAATTTACAGCCAAGATTGCTAACCACAGTGCTAGGAAATGGTGTCCTACAGATTTTCCACTAAGTGTAAAAAAAGTTCTTCATGGTTATCTTGGGGCAGAAACGTTTCTTTTATTAATTTTTTTTTAGGTTTGTTACTTTCTTTTTTCTTCTTTTAATTTTTTTAAAATAAACTCCACACCTAACATGGAGTCCACTGTGGGACTTGAACCCACAACCCTGAGATTAAAACCCAAGCTGAGATCAAGAGTCAGACTTTCAACAGACTGAGCCACCCAGGCGCCTTAAAGCAGAAGCCTTTCTTACCTGTTGCCCATTGAGAAGCAGACAGAAAGGAAGCTACCTGTACAGCACTTTATAACCCATCTCTAATTAATCATCTTGTTTGTCCCACAGCCCCTTCTTTTTTGTTTCTGCTGGCTCTAACCTAACTTGAAGTATTTAGAATTGCTTCATGTATTTTTTATTAGTTGCTGCTTTTATTTTTTCTTAGTTGCTTTGGGCTGGAGTTTCTCTGTTTTTACTTTTTCTCTTATTCTGCTATCAGTGATGCTCCATTTCTCAAGATTATTCAAAATTTCTGATCCATCAATTAACACTGTATTATATGTTTTTCAGCACTGTTGTAAATTTTTAAAAAATTATTTTTCTTGTCATTTTGGTGGATTTGAGGAGGACTGGATGGACAGACCTATGCTCACAATTCTATCAAATGTATTCTGTCTTCCAGTCTCCTTCTCCCTTTGTGTTTTCCCCCTAACAGATCTATAAAATGAGGAGAGAGATGTTTTACAATCTTGCACAGTGATTCTATTTTTGTTTTATATAATTTGATGCTTTTATATGAAGCATAAAGGTTCATGGCTATTACAGACTTTATGTAGATTTTGCTTTTTATGAATATAAAATGACCCTCTTTTCCATGGAAACCTTTTTGCCTTATATTAAATTTTGTTTGAAATAAACAGGGCTTGCTCTCTTTTTTATTTCATTTATCTGATAAGCCTTTGTTTAGCCTTTAAAAATATTTCTTGTCAAATTAATGTGTTTCTTTAAGCTTAAACAGCATGTGACTAGATTTTAAAAATCTTTTTAAAAATCGTTTTAATGGAGAATTGAAATAATTTAAATTTATTATCATAACTTGTACGTTTGACCTGGCCTCTGTCATCTTATTTTATATTTTTATATTTTATTATTTCTCACTTTTTCTGGACTTATGTCTTTCTACTTTGATCATTCTGTTTTGTTTGCTTTCACCCTTTTCCAGTGTTCTGAAAGATAAACCTCCCTCTTACAATTTTTGTCTATTGATTTTTGGAAAACAATTTTTAATCTATTAATTATTTTTGTTTCAGGCAGAGTTCTTATGTGTAAACAATTGAAACCAATGCTGATTAAATTAGGCAGAAAAGGAATTTTTTCAGAAGGAAAAGTAGGTGTTCACAAAATTGATGGGAAAGAGGGCAGGCGGGCACATGGGGAAACTTCATTGGCAGGCAGCCCACTGGGCAGGCCACTCCCCAGGACCAGCCGCTTTCTGAAGGCCCTTGCTGCCAGGATGCTCTGTGTTTCCTGGACACTGCCGCTGCGCACTTCCACTCTTACCTGCACCGCTGCCTATCCGGACACTGGACTCTGCAGCTGCTTCTACCCATTGGTTTCTGGGTGGTCTCTGGCTCTGGGCACCATTTGCTTCTCATTAATGTCCCAAACAGGAGCACCCAGTGGGCTAAGCTGAAGCCTCCAGGCTATCACAGAGCTGAAAGATGCCTAAGAAGGAAGAGTACTGGCCTTGTCTGGTCTGGAGTGAGGCAAGGTCATGCTTGTACCATTCACTGTGTCCCCAGTGTCTGGGACAGTCCTCTCTAGTTTTATCGTCATCTCAGTGTTTAATAAACGATGACCAAACTAAAAAGTTTAAAAAACTGCTCAAAAATATGACATGCAATACAGGGGTAAAGAGAGAGGAAAGAAAAGGGACGTTGGTTAAAATACATTCATGGCAAGGAAGTATGGATAGAGGTTATGATTTTCATTTCTTCAGTTGGTCATATGGCTGTAGTTCAGCACTCTCCAGTACAAGTTTCTGGAACAGCAGCAATGCTCTGGACCTGCAGTGTTAACTCTAAGAGCCACTAGCTACATGTGGTCCAGGAATGCTTGAAATGTGGCTAGTAGAGCTAAGAAACTAATATTTTAATTATATTCCAATTAATTTACATTTAGATTTAAAGAGCCCTATATGACTGATGGCTACAATATTGTACAGTATAGCTGTAAATAAAATTATGTTCCCTTTCCCTTCAGCTATACCCACATGAGTTAATGGGGCTCTTTCCCATTCCAATTCTTTTCCCAGTTTCAGGATAGCCCTGAGAGCTGGCTAATTCTGCGTAGGGCTTCAGTGGTCTTCCACTTAGAACTGACCATTGAGCATGTTAGTAAAGGGTCCAGCTGTATTCTTCTCTGTCCTTAGGGAGAAAGTGCATCCTTATTTGCTTTTTATCATAGTGCCTATTACCAGGCAATACTCTAACACCTTACTTTAACCATTTATCCAGTGGCATAGGGAGGACAGATAGCCTGCTGACAATTTAACAGGATGGTCATCTCCTTCCTTAAAAACAAACCTTCAGCACTTGTGGATAATGGAGTTAATGAGATGAGAATGTGTCAAGTTTTTGCAAATATGTTATTAGATACCATACTTGGAGATCTCACCACCCCTACCATCCATACTGGACCCATATTCTGGGTCTAGAAGAAACAGAGCACTAATGGAATCCTAACGACTGTGCTCTAACCTGACAAGGTATTTTCTCTCAGCTGGAGTGACGCAGTCTTCCGTAGCTCATTACGGTGTTCTGCAAGTCCAGCTGTTTTCAGATGATAAGATACCAGTAGTTGTCTTGTCTGCTTTTTTCCTTCACTGTAGAGTGAGTTCCTTGGTCAGAAACAGTGTTGTGTGGGACACCAGGCTGTATGTGAGGCATTCATTAGGGGTAGTACTTTTACAAGTATAGTAAGGAGGGAAAACAATCCCAAATCCTCATAAGTCAGGTAAAGTTGTTACTTTTACCAGGAAGGAATGACACCAGTATAGTTAACCTTGTACTAGGCATTTGACTGGCCCATGTGTATAGTATTATATTAGGGGCTCAGGCTTGGTCTTCAAGCAGGAGAGCTGGGCAAACAGTGGTGGTGGTAGGTTGGTTAGCCTTTGTAATGGGAAGTGCGAGTTGATGAACCCACACATAGTTTCCTGTGTGCCACCATAAACTAGATGTGTGTTAGCTAGAAAGGAGGGGGCTGGCTGTCTACATAATCACTAAAAGGATCCTTGACAGTGGACATTCATGCCTAATACAAATATTTTCTCTTTCTGGGCCTTTCCTGAAAGCCCTCTAGAATGGCTTCTGAAATTAGAGTTAAATCTACTTATGTTTTGATAATCTAATTTTATGAGGCCTAGACATCTTCACCAGGGTCTTCTTTCTCTCTTGCTTCCTAATATTACTACCATGCCTCTGGCTTTGAAGTGCCTAGGGTGGCCTCTGTCACACTCAGAGTTTCCAATTTTCCTTAAACTCGGGAAACCCTTTTTGACTGAATTATCTTCCACCAGTCTCCCTGCCCCATTAAAAAAAAAAAATGTCTCATACATGCTTCTCTGAGATGCTTGCATTCCCTTTGCTCCTGAATCTCTTGGGGTCTTTGTGAAGGGATGTCTTCTGGGAGCTATCAGGAGATATAATGAGGCAGTGAAAAGACAGGTCGCCCATTATAGAGGCATTTCAGCTCACCACTCTTCAGAGTCCTTGGATTTTTTCTATATCATACTAAAGAATATTTTGAGGCCTCAGAATTCATTTGTTGAGGGCCATGTGTGCGCCTAGAGCTTCGCTGACAAACTAGGCAAATAATTATAGAACTATTTAGATGCTCAGGCTATTAGAAAGAATACAGAATGCCAGTAATGATAACTGCATTAATAAATTCAGCCTTATCCAATGTCTTCTTCCTTCTTTGTCCAAATACTGTCTGAATCCATTCCCACATATATTCCTAATTTTAAAAAATCAATTTAGATAGACGAAGTCCTGCAGGGTGTGTGCGCATGTGTGGATGTGTGTGTAAGCAAACAAGTTGCTCCTCAGCTTGATTTTGACTTCGTAATTGGATCGTTAGGACATACTTAGATATGATTGTTATTAAAGGCTGGGGGAAACTGAGGCAAGAGAACTATGCCATTTTTCAAATAATGAATGCAGAGCTATATCAAACCAGAGAGTTAGGGTTCTTTTGGCTGGCAAAGAAGGATTGCTGGAAGTGGAGGGTTCAGAGTATAGAGTGAGCCACAAATAGTTTTGCATATCACCATTACACTTCTTGAGACTTCATGATTTCTTGACCTATGCCTTCATCTTCACATAAAAGAGATCGTGAAACTAAGAATTCTGTCTTTACAGCTTTTGGGGAGCGAACTTTCTTTGGACATCAGCCGTGATGCTATTTCACAGCCAGGGGAAAGAAAAGGTTCTTTTAATACAATCATAAAGGTCTTAATCCAAAAAGTTAGATTGTCATTCTGTTTCTTGGACTTATCAGGTGCCATCAGAAGACATTTTAAACTCTCCCTTCTTCTTTGTATCAGTTTCTGCAGATTTAAAATTCTGAGAAGGAGGAGTGGGTGCCTGGGTGGCTCAGTTACTTAAGCAACCGATTCTTGATTTTGGCTCAGGTCTTGATCTCAGGTCTTGATCTTCACCCTGGGCATAGAGCCTACTTTTAAAAAAGTGTTCTGAGGAGGAGCAAATGATTGACATAGTTTGGGCAGCTTGTCCACAATAGAAATGCTACATGTTAGAGAGAGCCAACAATTTGCCTTCACATCTTCTGTGGTGGGAGGTGGATTCCTCCTCCTCACCTATGGATTTCCTAAGCACAGGAGAAATGGCTCAGTTGTTGGGAAATCTAAAAAATTCATCTACTTTTATTTGTGAAAGTTAGGAACAAAACAATATTTCTGGTCTCCCCTGGAAAGCATGAAGAACATGAATTATTACTGTTCTTTACTTTGCCTCCTCATTTCCTAAATCTGTGTTTAAAATAAAAACAGTTATTATTGAGTTGTTATTTTTTGAAATACCAATTTCCTTTAAGGATATATTTGGATATTTCTATTAATTTTAAAATCAAATTTCAGAGTTTCTGAGTGTTTAAGTGGTTTCAAAGCATACAGTGATTATTTCATTACACAACTTTTTCTTTCCAAGCAGTACATTTAATTAACCTTTCAGTCAATACAGATAGATCTTCAAGCAATTATTTTTAAGAGGGGTGCTTTTGCAACTTTTATTTTTTGAAAATTTCAATCCCACAGATATGCTGAAAGCATGCTCCAAGTGAATAACTAAGTGAATTTCACTTAGATTCACCAAATTACCATATTTACATTCTTTCTTTCTATGTGAGTACACAGAAATGCATGTGTTTATTTCTTCTGAGCTATCTGAAAGTGAATTAGGTCTTGATGATACTTCATTCCTAAATACTTTAGCATGCATCTCCTGAGAAGTGAAATTCTCCTGCACAACCATAAAATGATCACATTGGGTGGTATATTTTATGAGCTCTTGGATATTATTCTGATTGTGGTTTGATAGATTTTGATGTGGGTTAGAAAGGGTTTTACCAGGGAGAACAGCTTTTGACAAATACCACGAGAAGCTCCATGAAGCACATGAGCTGAGTGAAAATTATTAAAAAATATCAAACAACCATTTAGATATTCTGAAAATGATCCTAAGAACATACAGCAAATGAAGAAATAGCTCTTCAATAAAATCTGTAAAAATTCAGTAAGAAAGGTGAACATTTGTTGCATTTGAACCAAGATTCCTCTCCTCCTCCCACTCCCAGCTCAGTGAGAGGAAACCTCCGCTCTTTATTGGTACAGCCAAGAACAGAGGGCTTTCTTTTCCCCAAGCATCCAGTAAGATGGCCTTTTCCCTGTGAGGAGCAGAATGTCAGCATTTCTCACCACGCCTCTAGCTGTCTGTTGCTGGAAATGAGTTCTTAATGAGTGTGGCAGAGAGATGGAGGCTCCTTTCTTCCGTCAGCCCTTACTCATGGAGCAGAGGCTCTGTCATACATCCAGCACCATGGAAAGGATCGGGGCCCTGATTTTCCCATGTCCTAGTGTGTGAGGCAGTGGTTCCATGCTTGGAGGATAAGCTGAGATCAGTCTAGTTAAGATAATGCATAGCATCCCTGCCAAATGCTCAGCTCCTAAAGTGGAGTTGCTCAGAGAGAAGCATGCCATGCATTCGCCCCACCCCGTTTGAGGTTCCTGTCTCAAAGATTTTGCCTGAAGAGCAAAACAGGTCATAAAACAGGTACCTCCTTATCTTTTCCCAAAGGAACTCATTTCATTTGAAGTAGAAGATGGAGAAGACGGAACCTGAGGGAACTCTCAAAAACCGTGGAGGTTGGGATGAGAGGGGGGAAGAGAATGAAAAAGTCAGTGAAGATACAGCCTGTGAAATACATACATTCCTAGAGAAACAAAACCTGAGAGAAGTTGATGCTAGCACACCCATCTAATGAGAACACGGAAGGGATTTCTTTAGGTTGAAAGCAGGTGACTCTGGATAGTAATTCAGATCACATGAAAAAACAAAGAGCACCAGTACAGGTGAATAGGTAACTATAAAATAAAGTGCAAATGCATATTTCTTTTCTTTTATTCACTGATTTCAAAGGCAATTGTATAAAATAATATGTGTATAATGTATTGTTGAGCCTGCAATGTACAGAAATGTGATATATTTGTCAGTAATAACACAAAAGAGGTAAGTGGGAACAAAGACCTTTTGGGTGAGGGAAATGATTCCCGAAGCTAACTTGAACCCACAGTACTGCAAAGAAAACCAGAAATCATAAATAGGAAGGTTAATATAATAAGATTCAAAATGTAGATTTGCTTTTCTTTCTTCTCTCAGCTCTTTTAAAAGACCCCAAGTCATATAGAATAATAATTATAACATTGTATTGTTGAGTTTATAATATTGACAGATGTAATGTGTATAACACTAATACAACAAAAAGGAAAATGGAAAGAGTTGTATAAGAGGAACATTTCTATATTACACTGAAATTAGTATAAATCTGAAGCTGATTCTCATATAAGATATATATGGTAAGCCCTACAGCAACCACTAAAGAAATAACTTTTTTATTTTTTAAAAATATTTATTTATTAGAGAGCACATGGAGGGAGCAGAGGGAGAGGGAGAGAATCTCAAGCAGACTTCCTGCTGAGCATGGAGCCTCCACTCCATCTCCTGACCCTGAGATCATGACCTGAGCTGAAACCAAGAGTTGGTTGCTCAACCAACTGAGCCACCCAGATGTCCCAGAAATAACTTTAAAATATAGTGAAAAAATAAAAAGAAATAAAATGCATCATTAGAAAATACTTGCTTAATGCAAAAGAAATCAGTAAAGGAAAACGAGAGGAACAAAAAGACAAGAGATTCATTGAAAACGAAAAGTAAAATAGTGGATATAAATCTATATAATAGCATTACATGTGAGTGGAATAAATAATTCAATCAAAAAATAAGATGGATAAAAAGTAAGATCCAACTGTGTACTGTAAAGGAAACACACTATAGACTCAAAGATATAAAGAGCTTGAAAGTAAGTGGAGTGATGCCTGGGTGGCTCAGCCATTAAGCGGCTGCCTTCGGCTCAGGTCATGATCCCAGGGACCTGGTATCGAGCCCTGCATTGGGCTCCTTGCTCAGTGGGAATCCTGCTTCTCCCTCTCCCACTCTTCCTGCTTGTGTTCCCTCTCTCGCTCTGTCTCTCTCTGTCAAAAAAATAAATAAAATCTTTTTAAAAAAATAAAGTAAATGGATAGGAAAAGATAAATTATTGCGAATACTAGCCATAAGAAAGGTTGAATAGCTATACTAATGTCAGATAGAATAGACTTTAAAACAAAAAAAAGTTACTCAAGTATGAGATTTTACAGTGATGAAAGGCTCAATCTATCAGGAAATCATGAATTATCAAATTGTTTCATCAGTTTTGAGAAAAAAAAATTTTTCTAATGTTTGTTTAAATATAGCTCTTCACCCATTTTCACTCTCTTTCTTCTGGGACTTCACTTACATGTTTATTTGATCTTCTTAAGTCTCATTTGTGTCTGATGCTCTTTTCTTTCCTGTGTTTCCCATTCTACTGCACCCCGCCAACTTCTGCCGCCTGCCCTGTTTTTGCTTCAGTTTGGTTATATTCTATTGATGTGTTTTCCATGTGATAGATCTTATATTCTGCATTGTCTAATGTGTTATTGAACTCACTAATAAGTTCTTAATTTTAGATACCCTTTTTTTTTCTTTTTTTAAAAGATTTTATTTATTTATTTGACAGAGAGAGATCACAAGTAGTCAGAGAGGCAGGCAGAGAGAGAGAGGGAAGCAGGCTCCCTGCTGAGCAGAGAGCCCGATGTGGGGCTCGATCCCAGGACCCTGAGATCATGACCCGAGCCGGAGGCAACAGCTTAACCCGCTGAGCCACCCAGGCGCCCTTTAGGTATCCTTTTTATGTTTTAATATTTATATGTTTTTTAGTTCTAGAATTTCCATTTGATCCTTCTTTATAGTTTACATGTATTGATGAATTACCTATTTTTTAAACCTCTCCATATTCCTCTAGTTCCTTGGACATATTAATCATAGTTATTTTAAAGTCCTTCTTGTCTGACTCTAAAATTGAGATGACCTGTGTGTCTGTTTCTGTAGGTCACTTTCTTCTCATTATTCTTTGACAAGTAAAGGAATATTTGAATGAATGGCAGCCACTGTTAACCAAAAAAATGTAGAGGCTTCAGATTCTTGGGGAGGCTCACGTTTCCCTCCTCTGGACAGAGTGGTGGTCAGTTGCCTTAATTTAGCAAGGGACCGTGATGGGTCATGGCAGAGTAAAAGTTAGATTACCTCTGGCTCAAGGCTGACCGTCCATTTTTCATCTACAATTTTGGTATTTCTTTGAGGGGGCACTCTTGTTTGTGGGTATCACATTCTAATCTTTGTGTTATGGGACTGACAGAAGAGCTCTGTTTTGCTCTCCAGAGGTCTTCCAATTCTGTTTTTGTCTCCTGCCACATAATGCTTCCATATTCAATACCTGTTTTGGGGGAAGAAAACCTGTTTAAGTGACTGAAACTTATCCAGATTCCACTAAAAACTCTTCTGGTTTCTTCTTCTTCTGCAGTAGCCCCCCC